>WBND01000887.1:109977-120019 GCA_013398595.1 Tychaedon coryphoeus
AGGTCTTTGATTGGTCCCCGCAGCCTCCGGGGGGGGCTCTCAGAGAGGGGTTGGGGGGGTTCTTTTGTTCCCATGCCTCCTGCTTTGCAAGAGGCTCTCTTGGGGCTGGGCTCCCATCCCCCTCGCTGCTACACACGTCCCCAGGACAGCATAAAATGTAACAAAACTGAAGAAGAGAAACAAGCGAAGAAGAAAAACAAGCAAATTTTATATAAAAATTACAAAGAGAAAGTTTTCAGAAATACCACATTCTAGTTCAATGTTCAGTGCCTGTATTACTAAAATACACTGTAAAACTATACGTTAGGAATCATGAATTCAAAATGTTTTGCATGAGAATATGGGAATCATGTTTGAGCTACCTGGCGTGGATTTTCCAATTCTTTTACCTTAAATCTACTCTGGAAATTGCAAAAACACTGTATGAAAGTTTGTCACATCATCATATATTTTACTTTTTCCTGAAATAGTTAAAGCTCTCACAACTTAGCAATGGTTTTTTTAGTTTCTGTTCACCTTTCTCTGAGATAACAGTGACAGCCCATTGCCCTTGAGAAGAGTCTAGGCCTGATTCCTGGCTAAGCTTTGGAGCAAAGATATTGCTGCACAAGAACATAACTCAAGTATCACCTCTACCATGCTCCAATCTTTTCCTTGCATATTCCTAGGCAATAAAAGCCATTTTACTTGAAATGTACCATGTGTCACAGATGTATGAAGTATCAAGCATCATCTATTAAATCTAAAGAATATAAAGGTGTAAGAAATAGAAATTAGAAGTAAGGCTTTAAAATGTCTTACTTGACAAAGCAACGTTTCAGAAAAAGGTAAAATAGTGAAATCACTTTTAGTTCTCCAGAAAAGCAACACAATGATGAATTTATCTCATTTCAAAAAGCATTATCCAGCAAAGATTTTTTTTATTTCAAATTATCTTTGTAAGGGAGCTAGATAGATTTTTCAGGCCTCTTCTCTTTTTCTTTTCCTAGAAGTAAAGTACAGCTAGGCTATTCTTTCTTTAATAACAACAATTAATTGCAATGTTTCAAAACACTCATGCTAGTAGAAGCAATTGAAGAAATGGTAGATGTAATAATCACCATTAAAAATAAAACAAAACCAGGCCTCTAATGAAAAAACTTAGAAACTTTGAATCAAGGACTGAATGAGGGGAAAGAAAAGGCAAAAAACCACAAATACTAAACCATATTTACATTTTTTTGTATAAATACCTATTACAGTTTTTAGGCAAATACTGGTAGATAATAAAACTTCATATGGAATGTTAGCAATTTATATTTGGAACTCCTTAACACAGAAGTTCCTGTTGTGGTATACAATTAAAAAAGGTAAAGGGACATCTAGAAAAAGGGAATGGTGCAATCGTACACTAGATGAAACTTTAGGCACATAGGAAACCAAGAATGATGGTTAGAAAGGATACAATTATACTTTATTTCATAAGCTTCTGTTACTGTTTTCTGAGGCATGTTTGCAGCCAAAAATTCCTAAGCTTTTCCTTCTTCCTCTTATTCAGTCAACCTTGTGGCATGTTCTGTTCTGATGAAATATTTGCACTAAACAGAATGTAAGTACAAAACATGCAGTGATGGATAGTACTGTCTTTCTTGCAATTTCTTTTTTTTTAAATCAGGAAATTCTAAACACACTTCCTCCTATGCTATCAAATCACAGAATAACTGGATTAATTTGGAGTTGCAGCAATATCAGAGCAGTCACTAATTTTGCATGGAAAATAAATAAATAAATTCCACAAAGGCTTGACACTTTTCCAGCTCCTGAAATAATGTATTATTAAAAACAAATTATGGTGTGTCAAACTGCATTGTGTTATGATGTGATGGGGATGTAAAGCAGACATAAATCCTGGACTTTGGGAAATAAATTTATGATGTGCTCTGTAGCTTCATGTCATGAAATGAAGTTACAAAATTATTTTAGACTGTATTACTGGAAGCAGCTTTATTTTCCCCCAGTATCATTTAAATTGTCAGCTGAGAAAAGCCTGTTCAGGAAAGGATTCAGATTCAGAATAAGGAAAAATCAGAAATACTTTTCCCTCATCCTTCTTGATGTTGATTGTTTTGGTTTTTGGTTTTTTCTTTATCTAGACTTACCAGAATTTTGAACTTTGCAGGTTTGGCTGAACTTGGAAACAAATCCTAAAGCAGCTAACCACCTTTCTTCAGCTTCAATTGCATTGAATTTGAATCAGTCATGAATATGACAGAAAAAAAATATTTAAACAGTAGAAGGAAATCTTCTGGCAAATTCTGCATTGCAGCTCCTTCCTGGCTTGGTATTTGCCCATACTACAATAGTTTCAGGAAATCTTTGCAGCCCTGAACAAAGGTTCTCCACTTGAAGACCATTCTGAGGGATAACTCCAAACAGACTAGTTAGCCAGCACTGACACTGCAGTGTGAGCATCACTCATATCCCTCTATTTTCTCTGACAATTATTTGGGTATTTGTTAATTGTCAAGGGAGATAATTCAACAGAGCTTTGGCCAAGTGTGTCCCTAACTTCTGATACATATAGGAAACATTAATGTTTAAAAGTCTCAATGACAGAGATTTCAAGTTAATGTCTCTGTGTAATCTGCTAATATACTAAAGCTGATCTCTCTTTAGAGAAAGAATTGTCTTTTCTGTCATATTTGAACGTTTTGGCTAAGATACCTGTCCCTGCTCAGGCAAAGAGGCCATGCAAAATGGTTTGCAATTCTGGAGGCGACTAGTACAGAATCCTTAGGTAACAGCTGAGGACAAGTCAGATGAAGCACACAGTCATACTTCTCCAAAATACTGTCCTGCATTTAGGCTTTATATAAAAGACCCATTTCCCACTTTTCTACATGGAGTGTATCAAAAGAATAGCTCTTGCAAATTCTCAGAATTGATATGATTACTATTCACAAAATATGGTTCCAAACAGTGGGCATCAACATATTACTGTGGGCTAACAAAGTTGTAGCTCAAATTTAAGTGCTTCCTTACTATCCTTCTAGCTATATGGAATCATGGGCTTATCCTACTGCATTTAAGGTATAGCATATATAGCATATATCATATGTGTCATGTTTTAAATACTATTATTAGCTAGCTGACAAATTTACGAGAGCTATTTTATAGGCCTCTTTATTCACAATATACATGTGTCCTGGTTTCAGCCAAGAGCAGTGCTAAGTTTCTGCAGTAGCTGTGGGGGGCCCAGCATGGGCATAGCCAAGACCCTGATGTTACTCTATACCTTCTTACATCTGTGCCAGGGGAGTTGCAGGTGAGTCACAGGGGAGACAGACTCACTTCTGAGGAAGGCCATTGATTTTCTGGGTGGGAGAGAGTGTGGTGTGGAAGGACGGCTAGTCAGTATTTTGTCAAGGTTCTTTTGTGTAAATAGTTTCCTTGTTTCATACCTTTTGTTGAAAACAGTTGCTGTTACTGTCTGTTCTTCTTATCTTGTTGTTTCCCATAAATCATTATTATCTCAGCCCATGACCTTTGCCTTGTGTGCCTCTAGTTCTCTTCTCCAGCCACCTGTGAGCAGCAGACAGGGGAGAGGGGATGCAAGTGAAGACAGTGTGGCTTTGGAGTCTGGGCCGGGGAGGACATTAAACTGAGGAGTACCATTCCTAAATTAAAACAACCTTAACTGCTATTAAACCTTGAGCATGAAGGATTAAAATAGCAACAGAGCTGTCTTTACCAAGGTGGAAACAAGCTTAGTCGAGTGTTTGGGAGTTAGTTGTGGAATCCCTGGTCACAATATTGCTTGGCTGTTCCCGTGGGTGTGGCACCTAACACATATGTTCTATGTGCTCCTCACAGCGCTCTTTTTCAGTGAGAAAGGGATCAGGATTACTTTGTTGCTGTATTATATGACACTGTAACATCAAGTGCAGTAAGGGTCGTTCGGGGTACATATTCAGCGTCATTCTTCTGCCCTGGTCTTGGGTGATACATCTAGGAATTCATTAATAATCATATTGTGATTTCAGCTGCCAATCAGGTGAGCTTGCAGTGACCTGTCTGCTCTGATGCTGGGATAATATGTCCCACGCTATGAAACTGTATGGTAGTAAAGCCTAGCAACTATGATCCCTGTCCTAGGATGTAGGCATGGACGAGGGGATTGCAAAGAATACAGAACGTCTCAGCCTCTGCAGGCGACTCCTGTCAACTGTGAGGGAAAGGTGTTCTCTCAAGGATGAACTAGTAGTGGGCCCAAACAGATGGAACATTATGGAGAAAGGTGTCAGATGCCTGAGAGAATTACCTGTGATGGTGTGGGAGTCCAGGGCATCCCCCTGGGTCCTCTGGGGATGCAAAAGCCCCCATGGCAGACCCCTCTCAGACCCCTGAGTGAAGCCCAAGTGCTCCAGGGGCTGGATTTAGCTCCTTGGGAAAATTTACCAACCTTGAGGGAAGAGATGCAAGCTTTAAAGTTAAGCAGAGTGTGAACTAGATTGTTAGAGTGTGGAAAAATTAGATTTTTAGATTGCTTATATTAGTGGCCACGAGGTCAAGATAGAGGATTTGGGTGCGGTGATCTCCTTCTTCCTTCTTCTTCATGCCATCCATGTTGGGTGGCATTCTAGGAGATGCAGATTGGATAGGGACAGAGCTGGACATTGTAACAAGATTGCGTAGTATTGGAAAGTTATTGTAAATATACAATATGTAGTTTAGAGTATAAAAGATAAGTCCTGCCTTTCGTGGGCAAACTTTGGTCCTGGTCACTGTGCAGAGCGGACCGCTGTTCTCGAGCAAGACATTTTAGAGATAAGATACAATAAACAACCTTGAAACCTGGACCATAGTCTCCTGCAGTTTCTCTTCAGTGGCTTCGGTGAAAAACCCTGCATCCTGAACCACCTCCTGTGTCCTTCTGAGGGGTCTCACGCCTAAAGAGACCCTCAGACTGCGACATGATGGAGGAAATCTATAGGGATTAGAATAACAAGTAGTCCCCTGTAGATCCAGATGAGGTCCCATGTGCACAATTCATACGGTGGAGTTTGTATGGAGCATGCTATTGTCATGTACCTACTCAATTGCATTGATGTCAATGAAAGAAGTAGAAACTGCTCTTCACGTGACTCTTGGATTCTAGCTGCAGGAGTAATTAACACCTAAGTGAGCTGACCTTGCCCAATCAAAGCTTCCTTGTCCTGTAGAAGGTGATAAAGTCCCCATAGTGTGTAGGAGAAATAGTCCTGCCTCAAGCAAAGGGATGCCCATCAGTAGGATTGTTTTGGATCAAGGTGCTGGGTGTACTTGGTGGGTAATCCAGAGAGACCAGGAAACTCAATATGCCACTCAAGGGAATTTGGTTTTGGGGTGGAATGGTCTGTAATCTTGAATTGCATAATATTGGTTGCTGAATGACACTGCCAGTTTATGCCAGAACTACCATAGACAACAAGTATGTACAGATACACAAGTTATCAGCTGGGGATGCCAACTGCAACCACTTGACAGGTCACCAGCTCTCCTACCCTGGAAAACATCTAAGGCAGATAGAATCTGCGGCCACGGACTAAATGAAAACAACAGAAAACTTGGAGGAGCAGCCACTGGCCATGAAAATGATACCTGTGCTTGAATATACATGTATATGATCGGAAAGTATAGGATCTGGGCATGATACTGATGGCATATAATGAAGAGTGGATAATGTCCTGGTTTCAGACAACAGAGTTAATTTTTTACAGTGGCTGGGATGGTCTGGAGCCTGGAGATTCATGGGCATGGCCAAGCACCTGATTCTTATCTGATAACTGTCTTATGTCATTGCCAGGAGAAAGGGACTCTCTCTCACTTCTGAGAGGGGAATACATTTCCTGGGTGGGAGAAAATGTGATGGGATGGGACAGTCATATTTTTTCATGTTTTTCTGTGTAAACCATTTTTTTTTCCTGTATCTTTTGTCAGTAATATTGTTGCTGTTACTGCTGGTTTTCTTATCTCATTGCTGTTTCCAGTAAGTTGTTCAAAGGCCTTTGGTGTTTGCCTTTGGTGTCTCCAGTTCTCCTCTCCAGCCACCTGTAGGGGGAAAAGGAGGGTGAGGAGAAGCACTAGTGGCATTTGATTTTGGAGTCTCAGTGAGGAGGACACTAATTTAGGGAGTACCATTCCTAAACCATGACAACTTAGCCATATATGTACCCTCTAATTGGCATTCCTATTCAGTAGTCTGACCTTTGAATTCAAATATGCATTCATATTTTGTAATAGCCTGATTTTAGAATAGCATGAATTCTATGAAAATACTAAGGATGAGTGCACCCTCATGCTTTAATTAGCATTAGGTTAACCTGCGAAGTAGTGAAATGTCAATTTCCACTGACTACATGAGAGATAAGCTAGACCCTTAGGCAGGAAATATGTGCTATCCAATACACTATAAATTAAATTAAAAGGTCAGTTGTATCATTCTGAAGGGATCCAAGTACACATCAATAGTGACATATTTACTGGCTGCTGACGTGAGCAACTGGGATAGTGCCCATTGTCAAGCAGAAAGGGATTTTACATACTAATAGAAATATTCAGCATGAGACAAGACGAATAAAAAAGAGCTTATTTCCATTCCATCATTTGTACAATGTGTTGCACAATCTGTTTTCTAGCTATCAATAAAAAAATAACTTCTTTCAAAAATGCAGTATTAATTTAACATGGAAAGAGCTCCTAGCACATTTATAATATAATACATGAGTACCATAACAATAGTGCTGTAAAGGATCTAATTGGTAGAAGTATTGAGCATATGACAGTGCACTATGTTGGTGGCATGCCATGAGGACTGTTGATGAAGTCATTTCCTTCAGTGAACTGTAAAATAAAGCCCCTCTATCTGAGTTACTGTCTCATGTGAATGAAATCGACAGCATAATTCTAGAGTCTATTTAACCTCTGTTTGGTCAATTTAAAAAAATAATAAAAAGAAAATGTAAGTTAGTGGCAGGCTGTCAAGCAATCTACTCCAGACAAGAGCAGTATTTAGACTTCCTCTTGGAAATAATGCTATAACAGGGGTTTTTTTAAGTTTTCAACACATTTCACTTTTAAGCTCCAATAAAAAGAACAGAAAAGCATAGTTTACTGCTTTAGAAATTCTTTGTAAGCATTGTATAAGGCTTAAAATTAGTCTTTTTTTCCTGTGCTGTCCTCCACAAAAATAAAATACATTTAAAATCGTTGCTCACTGGGAAAGAAAAATCGTTATTGCTAGTGACCCTATCATAGAGAAAGAAAAGACTGCACATAGTATTTTCCAAAAATTATTGATGAAGATGTAACCATGTAATCTGTTTGTAAAAGGGACAGATATTTGTTACCTTCTTCAAAAGGGTTAAAAGTTTGTTATTAGCTTTTGGGTCATAGATCACACTTGGAGCTCCTAAGCTTAAAGACACATTTCATTGAACTCCATCTAGCAAGCTTCATGCTTATGAAGGTGTTCCTCTTGATTGCTTTTCATCTGGGCTGTGGAGTGATTTGTTTGGAGGGTGGCATTGATTAAGTGCAAGAGAACCATGGTTTACTGTGACAGCTGCTAGGCCTCTGTCAACAAATCAATGGGGCTTTTTCCCTTTTTTTCTGTGCCTTTTTTTCCCCCCTGGTGTTCTTAGCTCTTCTGTTAGTATCCTGCTGTTACTGCAGATTAAAAACATCTTTATAGCTGTCTTATGATTTAACATTTTCTGATTTGTCTATCACATTAAATGTTCACTGGATGGCAAAAAGAGCCTCTGCTCTTGGATTCTCCATGGTATAGAGAATACATAGGAGTAAAAGGTGGGCACCACCAAAACATATGTTCTAAAAAAAAGGTGCTCTTTTGTACATAGATTACTGCATGATTATGTGTGCATGTAAATAGCTATACATATAAATAGCATTATGCTATTGTACTAAGTTGTGATGACTTTGAGCTGTGAAACTTGGCTTTGATGAAATTATGTGGAGGAAAGCTCTCAAAATCACTTAAAAAACAGCCTGTATTTCTTGTCACACAGTGTAGGTATTGAAATTAAATAACAGTCAAGGGACAAATAGCCTAACATTTTTTTATTAAAGTCACTTAAAAATTTATATTTTATATTCCTTATTTTATGTTATATATTTATTTTATATTTTATTTTTTATATTTTATATTTTATTTCACATCAAATATCTCATCACAAATTTTCCACAACCATTTATTGGTTTTTCCAATCTTTTTTTTCCCAGATTTGTTTCAGGAACAGAGGAAATTCTTCATCTAAGATTCTTACTTTCATTCAAATTTAATTTTAAAAACTAATTATGGAGTCTATTTATAGAAAAGCAATTAACATTTTTTCTTATACGTGGCAGATACATAGCAGACAATGTTATCCCCTTGCTGTCCAAGGCCATTTTGGATAAGGCCTTGTGCAACTTGATCTATGATTCAGTCATTTTATGTGCTTAATTTGGTGTCATTAATTGGTTGTGCCGTGGTTACACACATACATTTTTACTAAATTAAAATTTTAAAATTTATAATGTTGAAATGAAATGTAGAAGAGATAAATCATTAGTCTGACTTTTTTTTTTTTTCAAATACCTAATAGGAAAATGCTATCTAGTAACGAGAAAAGGAACCTTTTTGATTCAAAGAAATCTTAACACTAAAAATGCATCCAGACAAAAAATACAATGCAAAGGAAAAAATGTATTGTCATGTTGAAGTTACACTGTCAATAACAGAAATGAAAGAACAGCAGCAGATAATTTTAGGGAGTGCTACAAAAATCATAAAACATCATCATACTGATGTTTCCCTTTAAAATATGAATGCATGGACATAAAATCCTGATGACTCCACTAGTTTGAAAGAATCATCTAAAGGTGTAAGTTGTTCTAGAGGAGCTTAGACAGGAAAAAATACTTTCACATGTAGATGGCATAAAAGCCATCACTGGAATTGCACAACTTCCAGTTACAAAAGAGAAATTGAACACAAAAATGCACTGTTGCATATAAAAACTGTTCCATTAGAGATATACTCATAAAATTTTCAAATATATTTATATATACATAAAATTTCCACTTAGTGAAAATACTGAGACCTTGAAATTGCAGGATTTTGTTACACAGAGAAGTGCTGAGAGAGTGCTTGTGGATAAAAAGGACTGCAACTCTTTTCTTTTCTTTGCAAAAGATGCCCCAAGAGGCAAAACACACATTTTGGAAATACAAAATACAGAAAAACAAATAGGATTTTCCAATCAACTTTTATAAAATTTCTGGCAGTAGCTAGACCTTTCAAGTTATACGTATTGCAGAAAAGCAGCTTCAGAATCCAACTTCCCTGTGTCTCAATAGCTCTACATACTAGCAAGACCTTCAAGGTTGACCATGTTTCAAGCATGTATTATACTACTAAATAATTAAAAGTAAGCAGAGGTGATGGGAAAGGGGGAGAAGAGAGGTTGTAGGGTTTTGTTGTTGTTGGTTTAATTTGGTTGGTTGGTTTTTGTCAGTTTTTATAAAGCATTCCTTTACAAACAGTAGCACACAATGTTACATCAGGCTGGTGCCAATTCCCCAGAGCTCAATTTTGGGGTCAATGCATAGAATTACAGAATAAACTAAGCTGGAAAGGACTCCTTATCAAAGTCCAACTCTTGGCCCTGCACAGCACATGTCACACCATGTGCCCCAGAGCAATACTCAAATGGTCTTTAACTCCAGCTGGTGCTGTGACCTCTTCCCTGGGGAACATGCTTTTATAAATTATCTGGACATGGGAATCAAAGGTACATTACTTGAGTTTACCAAAGTTACTAAACTGGGAGCTGTGGACTCTGTTGAGGGTGGAGGGGCCTTACAGAGAGATCAGAGTATACTACAGAGCTGGACAATCAACAGCTGTATGAAATTAGAACAGGGCTCTCTGCCTGGGGTGGAGAAATCTTTACTTTATGTCAAATGGGGCCATGGAAGACTAGAGACCAATCCCATGGAAAGAGTTCTGGAATCTTGG
>WBND01000887.1:162943-176866 GCA_013398595.1 Tychaedon coryphoeus
GATTTCCCCGCAGCTGGACCGGCTGTGTCCCACCCGCTCCCCTGCAGCTGGGCCGGCTGTGTCCCGCCCGCTCCCCCACAGCAGGGCCGGCTGTGTCCCGCCTGATTTCCCCGCAGCTGGACCGGCTGTGTCCCACCCGCTCCCCCGCAGCTGTGCCGGCTGTGTCCCGCCTGCTCCCCCGCAGCTGTGCCGCCTGTGTCTCGCCCGCTCCCCTGCAGCTGTGCCGGCTGTGTCCCGTCTGAACCACCGGGACCGAGCACAGGCAGCGTGCCTGCAGCTGAGGACTGGCACTGAGTTATTTGTTCTGTTTTTGTTGGTAATTTTAATAACTGCTGTTGTTTCTGCGAGTACGGTTAGAGATATATATATATATATATATATAATATATATATATTAGTAAAAGAGCTGTTAGTTCTACCCCTTATCTCTGCCTCAGAGTCCTTGATTTCAAATTCTCTATTTCAAGAAAGGAGTTCCTGCCTTTATTGGCAGACACCTGTCCTAGAAACCAGGACATATCTCTCCAAAGGATAGAACCATTCAACATAATCAAAACCCCTTTAAGTTTATTCTTGGTATGCTATTCACCTGCAGGATCACCTAAAATCACCTAAAACAAGCAGTTGGAGTGTCACAGTGGAATTTATACTTAAAGCAAACGGAGGACAGATTTGGGTACATGGCCTGCACCTCTCTGACACCCTGCCCAAACCAAAACCAAGGCGCTACCATTCTGTAACATCATGGCACTGACAAAAACCTACAACCACCAGCCACAGACCTAAACTTTCAAAATATAACTCTCTGAGTCATTTATTCAGGAAGATAAATCTGGTAGGAAAGACAGGAAGGTGTATGTTGGCTGATGTTCACACAGATAAAACTCAGTCTCCTAGGCTGCTCAGTAATATCTATCAGAAGATTGGTAATGTAATTGTGATAGTTCTTCAAATTTAAGGGCAACTTTCCTATAATCTCGAATGTAGCCAGGACTGTATCTGAAATTTGCAGTAGCTACACAATGCATCATTAGAAATAGCACATCGGAAAAACTATTCCTCTCTTTTCTCTCCTTACTTCTACCTATTTAGTTTCCATCCTTTATTTCAAAGGCCTTCTTCCCCCTCAAATTTTTCTCCTTTCTATGAAATACGAAGTAGAGTTAGAAATACTCTGAACTTTTTGTATTTAGGCTTTGAAATTGCTTTTAATTAAAGAAATAAATTGATAAATAGCATTGTGCTGTGAATACAACCCACAAAATACTCATGCTATATTTCTCACTCCTTTATCATGTCAGTTCATCATTCAAAGAAGATAAAAGTAAATGTTATGGCAGCTAATGCTATGTACATCTTGCAGAATATCTGGAAGAAAATAATTCTGTATTTCTCAAAAGTATTTGTGACTTGATTACTTTGAAATATTTTTACTCTATTTTTTTAGTTTTTGTGGGTTTTGCTTAGTATTGCCTTTATTTTTCTTTTAATCTATTTAGCCCAGAAAGGGTAAAAACAAAACTAAAAAAACTCAAAACCCAAAACCCAAACCCCCAAAACAAAAATAAAACAAAACAAAACAAAACAAAAACCAAACCAAACCAAAAAAATGAAAACAAACAAACAAACGAAAAAACCCCATAAAGCCAAACACTGAAAGAAACACAAATTAATTAAGACACCTATTTAGAAAAACGCACATTTTTAGAAAATAAGTGTTAATACATCAAATTTAGTCCAAGACACAAATCATTTCTCTAAAAAGTAGCATGCTTTTGCCATTGCTACAGGACACACATTCCACAAGTTACCTGGCATCTGGTCTGTTGCCATGAATAAGAAAATACAAAGATATTGATGGAAAATACCTTTTTTATTAAAAAGAAGGAAGGAAGATTTGTTTGAACCAGTAAACTTGTTCCTACAATAAATACATCAGGTAAGGATCAACTGAAGAAATAGACTTGGAGACTGCTGCTGTCTAGGAATACAATGGTTTCCATAACCTTAAAGACCGTTGAAATGCAAACAGTATTTTCCTTCCAAAAAGAATTCGTTGACCAGTTTAAGTACAAAGAAGTCCTACCATTTATCTCAGTGGATCTTCAGGAAGAGCTTTCTATGAGGAAGATGTGTGATGGACAATATAGAAACACAAGCCAGATAACCACAAGATATAACCTGTGTGATTATACCTAGGAAAAGAAACAACAGAGCATTCTGCAGAAAGCCATGCAGAGGCAAAGATAAAATTGATGATTTCCTAAATCTCTCTCTCCTGATGGATGAGGCTCTGCTCCCAAGGCAACTGGTGATATTTATTCTGCTCCTATGTGAACACAGCACCCTTGAGCAGCTAAAATAAAAGATAAGGTTTAAATTAGATATTCATTTCTGAAACTGTGAATTGGATAACTGTTAAAGTTACTCTGATCAGGAGTAACTTTTAAGGAAGATGTTACAGAGGAAGGCCACAAATGTCTGAAACCGTCCCTTCCTTCTCCTGCAATAACTTATTTTTCTTTTAATCTTATTGCTATCTCTGGTAGTCTGAATCGATCTGTATGAAGTGAATTTGTGAGATGAATCAATGAAAAATCACAATCATATGTGAAGGGCAGCCATGCCTTTGTACATCTTCCATATGCAAATTACAAGAGTGGTTATACCTTTAAGAGAAAATAACAATTCTTTTTCTAACACAGCAGTCTCATGTGCAAGTCTCTAGTCCACTACTTGTTCTTCAAGGTGATTTAAATCCCTGCAGAGCTCACCAAGGAGATACAACCCCATGGGCTTTTTGCTGAATCAGCCAATGAATGTGCTCATGTTATACATCACTTTGGCACCATTAAAGAATTATGGGAAATCACATGGTCTTGCAGAAATTAATCACTGCTTAACAGTCCGTGCTCATGTGTTTATGAAGTCATTTGAAATATCTGCATGTAGCCATTAGTACTCTGAGGAGAGTGTACATGCAGTTAATGAACCACAGGACTATATTATAGCTGAGATAGATAGTTTTCAAATTGATAATTAATATTTTGGATGATTGCTTTATGCTATCTGCAATGCATTGCACTGATATTTCCAATTATGCCTAAATACCTAGAGTGACAATTGTATTCTCACATAAATAAACAAGCATGTACTATACCAGAATTATTAAAGCAGATATTTGTGTCTAACTATAAAAAAAATTATGGACCAAATCCTCTTCAACTACACCAAAAATATGTATTTAAATAATAATTCCCTAGAAATCAGAGCATAACTGCAGAATTTTATTAATCAGGCTAGATTAGGTTTCACATCCTTCTAGTCTATATTTTTTTTCAAATTAACATTTAGAACACACTTCTCTAGAACATCGTGATGTACAGAAGATGTTGTGTTTCAGAAGCACTGAGCTACCTTTAATGTTAATGATAAATGCAGTGTACAGTGAGGCTCATTTGCCTGTAATTTCGACCGCATTTAGTGGAGTTGGATTTGGGGGAAGAAAGGAAGTTGCTTGTTTCTAAGAATAAAGCCAGCAGGTTCTTTATTAGACTTCTCGTAAAATAGTCCACCACTAAATGCTCACTGTTTTAATACAATTCAACTTTTATAATTAAACATCAATTAGCCTTTTCAGTAAAATAAAAGACATGGGAAAGTGGAGATTCTGTATTCCTGAGAAGCTGTTTGCACTAATCTATTCTTCTGTAAAGTTTTTTATCAATTTTATACTTTCTTTTTAAAGTGGAAAAGAGGGCTTGGTGAGTTTTTAAATTTAAACAATTGAATTTTGATGTAAGAAGTGCTTTAGTATTGTCGTTGGATACTACTGGGAACCAGGGGAAAAGCAGCCTTGAGACCTTATCTTTCTCAGGCCTTTACAAGATCAAGAAATTATAACAATGATTAAACACCTGCAGGGTGCATGAGAGATGTGGTGTTTTGCAAAAGTATGTTTTCAGAGAGGTGTTGCCTTCTTTGACCAATGAGTCTTATCTATTCTGTTTTGCACAAGCTATCCTTTATATATGTGTAGTGTTTCTTTAAATAAAGCTTTCTTTCTCTCTTGCTTCTCCATTACATGAGGACCTATGTTGCATTATCCTTTTTGCCACTCCTATAGCCTAAAAATGGAACATAGAAAGAGTGTTTGCAAGTTTCTCTAATTTTCAGGGGCATGAGATATTTAGTATGCTAAAATACAAGAAGATTATTAGAGACACCTAGCCCTGAAATTTTGTCACTCATTTAAGTCAATGTACAAGGTGAAGAGTATAATAGATATTGAATACATGTATTCCAGAGTTTAGTCAAAAAGGACAAGCCTTTTAAAAATATCACTGACCTGTTGCACATAAGTTTATTGGAAATCCACTGAATATATAAGTCTGTTTCTATGAAGAAAATTTGCAAGTGTTTGCTGAATGCCAGTCATGGTTTAAAACATTCTAAAAGTTAATGAGGAAATTTGTTTTTAACCTGAGATAAAATTTTTAGCTAATAATTGCCATTAGAAAATAAGACTGACAGAGTAATGTAAATAACAGCATTCCCCTAAAACCACATATATAAGAGAACTCTCTGCTTACATCTTCAGGAATACTTACCCTAACTCCCAGTTTTCTGCCTCTGCCTTTCTGCAGGGCTATATGGCTGTCCTGTGGCTCTTCATTCCTGTTTTTGCTTCCAAAGTCCATTGTAACACAAACCTTGCTCTTATATTTGTTCTTACATTTGTTAATGAAACTATCTAAGATCCACAAATTAGATCTAAGGCTTTGCAGCTTTTTTTAATATCCTATGAAGTGCCATAATATGGCTATATACATATATCTGTATAACTCTCTCTTTTTTCTTATGTTAACTCTTGAACTAGCAAAAAAGCAAATTTTGGTTTTATTTTCCTCTTTGAAGAAATTTAGTATTTTTAAGTTGTTAAAACGTGAATTCCACTGAAATAAAATTATATTCCATGCAAGAAGAAATTTAATCCAACCCTAAGTTTTTAAAGTATATATAATGGCAAAATTCCACTGAGAAATATTGAAGGTTTTCGTGTGGTCTCTATTGCTAATAGAGCTTCTCAGATGGTGTGGACACCCAGCTTCCCTTTCTCTGGCAGGATCTGTGTGGACAGATTTGGGGGCAGGCTAAATGAATAATAATTTTTTTTTACTGATAAAACTTTTTGGCTTTAGACTGTGTAATGAACTAAGTATAAAGCAGTTTCACATCCAGCAATTTCAGATTTTAAAAAAACACAACATACAATATGCTGTCAAGATATTGTATGTTGTGTTTTTTTCTGACATGTTATTTTCATGCTCCCTAATCCCAGACAGATGCCTAGTCTAGTATTCATATTTAACTGCACTGCAAAACTTTAATTACATATATAAAAAAACCTTCTGAGCTTTCTTCAAAGCTCAGTGAAATGTAATTGCAGCTGTCTTAAACAATATGTAAAGCAGCTTTGAAAACAGGCTTTTGTTGGGTAGGAATGACAAAACTAAATTGTAAAAGTTCCTAGAGCAAAGATTTAATTGCAGCTATTTACTGTCTTGTATCAGACATCCAGAGATGGACATGGACGTGAAGGGTACTTCTGGCTTTTAACTATTAGACTAGAGTGGTTTTTAGCATTTTAATAGAGTATATAAAACATATCTTAGTTACTATAACCAGCTATGTCTAATTTATTGAGCAATTTGGAAACTAGGAACAATCATAATATCAAAGCAGTTGATGTTGAAGGCATTGTGTCTGTTGCAAGTCATTCAGGGATTTATCTGGAAAAAATTTAGTTTGTTACTCTGTACTGAATGTCCTCACAAAGCACACAGCTGGAGACTGTCTCAGGAAGAAATGATACCTTGGGCTTTGCATCCACGTTAGGTGTGCACATGGAGCTGAGCTATCAGTTTAGCTTTCCACTGAAAGAAATCTAGATTGTATGGTAGCAACTGGGGCATCAGCTTCAAAATCATATTTTGTTCTGAAATAAAATGATAAAATTAATTTTGAATTAATTTTGAAATTCATTGTGTTCTGGTTTTAGCTGAATCTTAATTACAAAGGAAAAAACCCAACTTCTTGTATAGACTTCATTATTTCAACTTTGAGCCCTGGCATTGGTCAGAAACCACAAAATTCTGTGAGGATTTCACAGGTTTGTGCATTATTTTAAAAGCTCACTGTTAAGGAAAAAACAAACCTATAAAAATCTACAAGACTGGTTTCTGGGTAAAGATTGGCACTACATAAATGTTTGCTTGATATAAAATCTAACAATATTTTCAAAAACTGTATTCCTTCAGAAATCTTCAGAAGAACTAAATCTTATTTCCAGGTAAACTGTAGGTTTTCCAATTCAAAGCTGTTTTAAAAAAGCCAAGAACTGCAGTGTGTTAACCAATCTTTTACCATAGTATCTTTGTTTGGTTTAATTTCTAAAGAGATTATGAATGAGAGTATTTTCAACAAATAAGTCACATTTTTGCAAACAGATCCCAAACTCAGGAAAGTCTCAACAATCATTCACATTCATGCACTCATGTACAGGCACTCTTCTGAAACAAAACTTGTAGTCTCATAGTTTCACTGTGAAGATATGTTTCGTAAAAATAATGCTTTCCTAAAGCTCTCTCTTTCCTGTTACCTGTCAAACCACATGCAGTGCAAATTGAAACACTCCACACAAACAAAAAACACCTAAGCAAGTCTTTTTTGATGATGTAACAATTTTTTTTTCCAAATTTTCTTTGAATCTTGTGTATTCTGTTTTCTAAACCCCAAATATAAAAAAATAAAATAAAAAAAAAGGTTGGGAAAGTTCAAAACAAACAAGGAGTCAACCAAAATATATATAGCTTGCTTTACTAACACAAACAGGAGGGTATTCCACAGTGAAGAGCTGTGAAAAGATGGTAATGTCAGACATACAGGATGCACATAGTCCCATAGTGGATGTGAGAGGGAAGCCAGCCTGTGTTTTTATTTTGTTGGACCTCCAAGGGGGTTTTACAGAATCAAGGAATTGTAGAATGTTAAGGGTTTGGAATGGACCTTAAAGATCATCTAGGCCCAGCTTCCCTACCATGGGCTGGGGCGCCTTCCACTGGACCAGGTTCCTGGAGGCTTTGTCCAACCTGATCTTGGATATGGCCAGGGCTGGGACATCCACAACCTCCCTGGACACTCTGTGTCTCATCTCCCTGACAGTGAAGAATTTTTTCCTAATATCTAACCTAAATTTCCCCTTTCCATTGGTACCCATTACTCCTTGTCCTGTCACTATGGCTCCCGCTGAAAAGTCCCTCTCCAGCTTCCCTGTAGAACCCCTCCAGATAGTTGTACAAAATAATTATAGTGCAGTTAAATAAAAAGTTGGGGGTTTTTTTCCATCTTATATTTGAAAAATAGAATTCCACTTTCAAGATATTTTTTAGGGAAATCCTTAAGGAAAAACAAAACCCAGCACATCATCCAGGGATGTTTATCCTGGAGAGTTATCGGTTATGCAGGACATGACAGAAAACTGCCAGTTTAAGAACCATCATGAACATTCCTGTATAAAGAGTTTGCATTTGAGAGTGAGAATGAAAGCAGTATTGGAGATGGTTCATATGAGACAATTCATGCATGTCTCCTTTTATCTACAAACAAATGAACTATGAAAGAATCATACAGCATAAGGCCACATGAGTATTTGAGCAACAGTGTATAACATGCTAAAACTAACTACATATAAAAACTGGCAATTTGAGACTACTTTCTGAAAAAGAGAACAATGGGGACCAAAGCAAATCTCCCAGGTGACTTAAGAGTGATAATATTTGAGGGAATTTGAGGGAAGGAATAAAGCATCTTTACCTACCAATTAGTGGCAGGTAAAGATGCTTTATTCCTTCCCTCAAAATCTTTAAAGACCTAGAGACAAGGTAAAGGATGAAATAAAATAAATATTTTCTTCTTTTAACAGATGGTGAACTGCAGAAGGATACATACCTTTTCTTCACAGCATGTCACAGCATAAGGCAACTTATGGCAGTATCTGAGAAGTGTTTTTCCTTTAGAATGTGTCATAATGATTATTTTCCCCCATTTTTCTATGTTTGTTTGATGACTCCCTTGCAGCTTCCAGACAACAATGCATTTCTATCTGAAGCTAGCAAAATAAGGTGAGAAATAATTTCCTCATGCTATTTCTATGTTGCTTGTAAATCTAAGCCTTCCTGGATACAAACTCCACTGCACAGGCTAGGAAGTGAATACAACCTCATATACAATCATTTCATGCTTCAGTTATGCTTGATTTTTCATGCTCTTTGAACCTTAATTTAACTGTGAAGTTCACTTAATTAGAATTTGGGCTTCAGGAGTGCTTTTAAAGAATGTGTTTGTGTTTTGATTTGTTATTTAATCTTGTTTTCCAAGGGTAATGAAGAAAATCAGGATTGAACTGAGTGGCCAAGTATAGCAAAAAGAATTTATTTCACATTTGCTTCATCCTTACTTCATTAAACTGTAATATTTCCTTGTTTGAGGCATTACCACTTTTATTCCTTGTAGAGTACTTGTGGCTGATATGCCTCATCCTAAGAAATTATTTCAATAAAATGCAGACTTCAAGTTACCTCTAAATTTAACTGCAGTACTCTATCAAAAGGAACTTAATATAATAATGAATTCCTGAAATCCACAACTTGTCAATCAAATGATAATAACTTATATTTCTGAGCAAAGGTAAATAAAAGTTACATGCCCATCAGAAAAAAAAAAAAAAAGAAATCAAGAGTTTTGAAATAAATATAAGTTCTCTCATCATCTCTAATTGTCACTTGCCGTAGATGTCAAACTAATAGAGTAGCAGAATCTAATTTCCTTGTTTGATTCACCATGAAATTAAACTGAACTGACAATTTTTATTTTCACCTGGCAAATTCTTCCAACACTATTTAAATCTAGCTAATCAAGTACAGTTATCTGCTGCACACACTTGTCTCTCCTACCACACCTCTGATTTGCAGTATCCCACATCCACAGCTTCCTCTGACAGCCTGGCATTGGAATACATTTTCAGACTTGCAAGGTGTAAAGGAATGCATGGACGTAGTTAGCAAAACTGCCAATGAATGTATAAAGTCATAGGTCTACTTCTGAAAGATGATGGGCTGGAAGGAAAAATAAAGGTTTTAGAGGTATGGGAAGCAAAACAAGCATGTAGACAAAATCACTGTTATTATATTTAAATGCATTACAAACCTTTCTAATGTTTTTTGTTCATAAATAAGTAGATTATTTTTGTTAATACTTTACTCATCAAAAATATGGGGAGCAGCAATTGACACCTAAACCGTCTCATATTTCTTAAGTGTTAAACATAGCAGGTGCAGTACATCCATTATGCAATGAATTTGGGGTCAGACTACATAGAAGGATATCTCATAATTGAGTGACCTGTAAACCCAGCTCTGATATCTCTGATTGTAACAATTCAGGTTTCTACAAGTAAAGAGATGGGTCTGGGTGTCCATAAGTTATATTTTCCCTCAATAAATAATTCAGAATTTGAAATCCAGTGTTCACATCCCCCTCTGAAACAGAGGAGGACTAGGACTGTGTATAATATGAAAGATATTTGACCTCTTGTACTCCCCTGTTAGTAAAAGCTTCTCTCCTCTTGACACAGAGAGCAGAGGCTGTGATGCGTGCTGTAAATAGTGAGAAGGAGCCTGTGTGTACTTGTCTGTAAACTCATAAAATGTGATTATGTTGGGGAGCAACCTGAAGCCTCTGTTTCCTCCTCCCTAGGAGAGAAGACACACAGAGCATCAGAGAGCAAAGTTTTGCCTCCTCAGCTCCGCATTGCACACCCCTGTTACCAGAGAGAGGAGGGAGAGACGGGTCACTGGGCTGCAATTTCTTTGCAGTTCCCCCGTAGTGAGGCAGCACATTGCAGACTGTATTCCTAGGGCAGGACCTAGCTTAGCCACTTTGATTTAGCAACTGCTTTCTTGGCAAATTTTATCCAAGGACAAACTGTTCTTTCGTGAAAGAAATCTGCGAAGATGTTAAAGGGAGTGAAAGGCATCAAAGAGATTATTGAACTATTCTCTTCACCATTAAAGAAACATAGATATTCTTATTCTGGCTCACTTAAATTTCAATTCTGCTTTATACTATTTGTTCCCACCCAGCAGGTTTCTTTTTTTTAGAAACTGCCTGACACCCTCAAGTTTCCCTTCTAATGAGGTAAATCTGCTAAATGGTAATGAGTAAAGTTGGAATAATAATATTTGACAGACAATTTACATTAGACCAAGGAAAAAAGTGTCATTTTTCTGTGAACAGGATGAAGAATTCATTCCCTTGAATCAATCGAGAAGTTACAAATACAATTTCATAATTACTCTGTGTGTAATCTACTGCCATTCCAGATAGATGACTGGATCCAAAACATATTGTGGAGATACTCTTGACTATTTTGAAGGAAGATTTTTCAGATTTTTAAGATGTGCATATTCTGCCTCCCAGCCTACATGAAAGCTCTTAATAGCATCACACACTTTCCATTCATTCTTACCTGTCTGCTTTACAACTTCTTTTTCCTCTAGCAAAGAAAACAATTCACCTCAGCTCAATAAGCTGTGAACAATTTTTCCTCCAAAGCTGCCAAATTGTTTCAGCTAAGACCACAAGAGACTGTTGTTTCCAGCATTTCCTAACTGCAATGATTTTCTTTCCAGGAACATTTCCGTTGCCTTCTGTCTTTCTCCATCAACTTTCTGTGAATTTATTCCCTACTTTTGGGAAATTCAAATCCTTACATGGCAACGCAACAGAAGGGGCCTTTAGTAGATCATTTTATTTTAAGAAACTTCAGCGTTATTTAACCAATCTTGCCAGAATTTCAACTTTATATTGCAGATATTAAAGGAATTTTAACTACTGCAAGTACTGAAGTTAGTACAAGAAGCTGCATAACTTCCATAGTTTTACAATAGTACAATATTTCAATCATTCTCTTATCCCCTAAAAATAACACAACTTAATTCATCCTAACTGGACCTTTTGCTGTAGAAACACTGTTTAAATGTTAAGTTGCTACAGAATGAAAAGTGCACTTTTATAGTGTACTTGGAAATCAGTATCAACTCTTTTGTTGGAAGTGACATAATATGACAATATTCCTTTACGGATGCTTTTCCTGTTGAGTAATTGGAAAGAGAAGACATACATCAGATTCATGACTGATGGGACTCCTTTGAAGTTTATGAAGTAAAAGCTTAATTTGGCCCCACACACATAAATGAGTCAGATTTCCAGGGAGTTAAACCAACAACACTATTTCATGGTGGAAACCTAGAGCAAGTAATGAGAAAAAGACAATGGTTTATTTTGGAAAAAAAAAATCTTATTAATATCTTAATATCTTAACTCCTGAGAGTTAACAACATTATTTGTCTTTCAAAAAAGAAGTAGACTTTGGAAGCTATTAAGAGCAGAAAAAGTTTTTAAAAATTAAATTCTGTGTTTGGAAAAAGAAAAAAGGAAAAGCAACCAAATATAACATGGAAAGTTTGTGTACTACCACAATTAGTGTACTACCAGAATCAGTGAAGCAGTCTTCTTTTAAGAAATGGACACTGCAATAGACATTTTCACCTAGTACTAGCCAATGAAATGTGGCTGAAAAAGTAAAAAGTTGCATGTAGTTACCAAACACACTATTTCCTGAAACACCACATGGTTCAAGAAACACAAAAAACTCAACACACTAGAAAAGACTAAAAATTCAAATACTGAAAGCCAAAACACGCTGTTCTTGCTTACCCAAATACTTCCAACTAATTCCATATGACAGCTTTCCAAGTGTGGTTGGCAGACTTGGATGTATGTACTTCCTTTTGCAGAATTTGGATAATCAACAGCACACAATCACACTGTCCAACGATAAAAACAGTTTAGAGTTTAACCCTGAATGGACATCATACTTAAGATTGCATAGTTGGGTCCAAGAGAAGAAGGAGATTAGTTTATCATCATTTATTTTACCCAACTTCATGTTGAATTATTATCTGCAGATGTTAACCTTCCACCATTACAGGTAATTTTAATGTCACTGTAACTGACTCTCTATACTACAAAATCCCTTAAGCAAAAAGATGACCAGAAGCTCTTAATGGGGATGCTCTAATAAATCCTCATTCTGCTAAAATGTAGAATGCTAAATTTATTCATGCTATACTTTAATTCGTGGTCTTAATTTTTACTTCTAAACTGCAGACATGTGTGTTTAACAGATTCACTGTTAGATGATAAAAAACCTGTCTGGATGGCCATATCCAAAGAGTTCCTCAAAACCCAAGTGGCAACCAAAAAGGAGCAGTGTTCCTCAAGGATTCGGTGCTATTTCAGATCTTCATAAATGACATAGCAGGTAGGATTGACTGTACCCTCAGCAAGTTTGCAGAAGGCACCAAGCAGAGTGGTGCAGTCGATTCGCTTGAGGGAGGGGACGCCATCCAGGGGAACCTTGACAGCCTGAGGAGTGGAAGTATGCTCTGTGGAGACCACATGGCACCTTTTCAATATATTAAGGGGGACTGCAGGAAAGACAAAGCCAGACTTTCACCAGTGCCTACAGTGGTAGAAGAAATGGTAGCAGTACATTTAGACAGGATACCAGGAAAAATTTTGTTGAGAGAATTTGTGGAAACCCTGTCATTCAAAGTATTCAGTCAGGCTGGATAGAGTTTTGAACACCCTGATGTAGTGAAAGATGTCACTGGTCACAGCAGTAGGGTTAGACTAACGCCCCTACTAACCCAAATCATTCTGTGATTTTATGATTCATGTAACTCAGCAGTATTACATATGCAATGGTTTATATGGTCTACAGCATTTAAATTTCTTAAGAAGAAATAAGCAAATGAAATCCTCTCTTCCACATAATGGGAAGTAAGTCTGAGAAGAGGAGGAAAATTCCTGAAACCAATTCTATTCAACAATGTCACTGAGAATGTTAGCAATTAATTTTTCACAGTGTTTTCTTTATTTTCATTAAAAAAAAAAAAGTCTTTCAAGCACTGTTTTCTTTTTCCTATTTACAGTATATATTATTTTGGGCTAATTACGGCAGTGGGGCTAATTGACAGGCTTTATATTGTTACAGTACATAATAGGCTTTAAAAGGAAGTAAAGGAGAAAAGTACTAATAAAAGTGGAAATACTCCTCTAACTTCCTATTGATGGCTGTTATTGAAATAAAAAATATGCATTTGGCACTTTAGGGAAGAAATCATAACATGGTTTATGTAATCCTTCTTTAGACATTCAATAAGGTTATGTTGATTCAAAGCTCTTCTTAATGATAAAAATCCTCAATAAGCCTTACATTGTGAGTCATGTGATTAAAGGCAAAAGAAAAAGCAATTGATTGTGTTTTTTTCTGTCAGGAGCATCATGACAAACATATATTTTAAATTAAAAGTGCAGCTGCATCAAACATAACATGCAGACTTCCTGCAATTAACTCAACAAATTCATCACTCTGCCTTAATTACAGCGCCACTAGCTAGCATTAACTTGAGCTGTAATTCCAAGATGCTTGTCCTCCCACAGGCTAATCCTGTTTCTTCTCATTTGCTAAGTTGGTTTGTTTCGCTGGTGGGGATTTTTTGCTGTTTGTTTTGTCGTTTGGATCTTTTTGAGGGGAGACAGTAAAGAGGGTTACTTTGTCATTTTGGGAGAGGGGTTATGGTTTTTTTTATGTGATCTATTTTTTAACCACTGTACAACATGATTCTAATGACTCAACCTCACATACAGGAAAATATAATTGGAGGGTAACTATTTAAATGGTCTTCACCTCTCAAGGCCATTGTAAAATTTACCTTCAAATGCAGCATTTTTTTCA
>WBND01000887.1:177407-184907 GCA_013398595.1 Tychaedon coryphoeus
AAAAAAAAAAAACAAAACCAAAAAGAAATTCCACAAGACCAGGAAAAAATATTTTAATAAAAGGATAATTCAAACTTAGGAAAAACCGACTTCAAAATGAAACACAAAATTTCATAAGCATGTATTAAAGACTACATAAAGGTTTTAAAAATATCTGTTCCTCTTTATGTTAAAATCTCACAATTACCTCTTCCCTCTATTTGTAGGTCCCTATTTTTGACAAACAGCATAATAAAATGAAGGAGCTTGCACTTACACAGGAGAGTGAAATGTAGGAGTAGTTTTTCAGTTGTTCATCACATTCATAAGAGGCTGACATTTCTTTTGAGTGGGGAGGATAACTGTCACACAATAAGATGGAAATTAAGTTTAGGATCCTAAGACAGAGAGTTATATCATACAGTCTCTTTTACTTAATGTCTGCTGTAGCAAATAAAGCCATTAGAGCAGTCTTTATGAAAATGAGCTCAGGAATACATACACATTTAAAATAACAATTGGAATACCAGTATGGTCATAAAAATTATTTCACTAAATAAAATTATGTCAAATGTTTATCTAAGAGCTTAAACATCACCTACTCAAAACCTTGAAGAGTACATCCAGAGTTATTCTGGTGCTGTCCCCAAAGCTCATTGCATCCTTGGAATGGCAGCCTTTAAAAAAGTGTAGTGCTATGCAATTTAATCTTGCTAGCAGAGTGCATAAAATTAACTGACAAGTTAACAATCCTCTAATTTGAATTCTGACTCTTTTCTCAGCTTTTAAGCAAAACTGAGAGTAAAACTTTGAGTGAAAGCTAGTGGCATAGTATGCCTGTTTTCAGTTATTCTCCAGCCAGGAGCACTATAGATATATTCAAAAGTCATCTGGACACAGACTTGAGTGACATGCCCTCATGAGACTCTGATGGACTTGATGACCTCCAGTGGTCCCTCCAACCTTACCCTTCCTCTGATTCTGTGAAAATGATTTCACTGTTCACAGCAGGGACAGTCACCTCTCCTTGGGGTCTGCTTGTGTTTCCTGAATGTGCTCAATATCTATGAGCTAATAATTGACAATAAGAAGAGTTCTGGGAATATTAATTCTCTGTGTTTAGCATGGTCTTGTTACCTTGGTGTCATAAAAACTCTGAACTGTTGCTGTCAGTCCCTCGTTTACAGTTCTAACATTGCTTAAGGATAATGGAAAGCCTTACACAAACTTGTAAAGCTTAGCAAGACAAAGGCTTTTTAAACGGGCATTTTATGTGAGCTAAGTGAGGGATGAAGCCTCCAGTAATAGTTCATATTTCATGGGGACTTGGTTTTCATGAAATCATCTCAGTGTCATCTTTCATACATAATACAATATCAGTTCATTAAAATTCTCAGCGCAGCACTGAACTTGGTCAGACTGAAATGGGGCTGACAAACCTCATGTCTGATGCACAGATAACCAGACCTCATGAAGGTGAAACTAGTTTTCAGTATCTGTACTGTTCACTTGATTGATTCCATCTTAGAAGTCATGTGGCTTAATGTTTCCTGCATGGCCTACCACTGTCATGCAAACATGACCTGATAACACATTGTCAGGAGCACTCCAGAGAGCTCACAGCAATCTAAAATCTTTTCACAGAGTGTGAAGCTCCATCCAAAATGTGCATATTTGATAAGCAGTTCCTCTTCTTCTATCTTTCATTTTCAGAAAGTTAATCTTCTGTGCTCCACCGAGACGTGTCAAAATGATCTGGCTCAAAAATGCATCAGGTGGCCCAATATCACTGAGCCCCTGGGAGCAGACAGGTTTCCTTTCCCATCCCTGGACAGCAGCATGAATGGGAGCAGCAGTATATTGTACTGGTCAGATCCTTTCAAGGGGATGCACTTTCAGGTATCAGGATAAAAATCTTTTTGAATTCAGTTCTATTACTGGCTGGTCATTAGGGTTAGCCTGAGGTACAGAATATAAACCATTTTCCTCTTGAAGAGGTGTTAGCAAGTGGGCCGTGCTGTGTATGAAATCTGTTTTGCCCAGGTAACCTCTGTACACAATCTCAGTATTCCCCAGAACAATTTCAGGCAATGACAAATTCCATGGATTATCACAGCAGTCCTTTTCTACACCTCTAGCTCTCAGCATTTTGCTGTGTCTGTCCCCACACTGTCAGGGGTGACCTTATCTTTCACACCACACCAATCAAATCTGTGTGATAACACTGGCTGCCCCTGCTGTTTATACTGAAATAAAACAATCAGTTTCTACACCCGCAGACCCAAATGTCAAGCCACAGGACTTTATGTGGCTGCAATTCCTTAGTCATTCACTAACCTCTCCTGCATAAATCACTCCTGAAGTGAAAGCAGCTTTTATGTGATAAAGAAAAGTTTGCCCACAACATCTCAGGAGTTGCCCTGGTATCTCACAATGCAGCTGATGTTTACCCTTGCTCCTGAAAATAGCCTGGGAGAGGAAACTTCAGAAAGACACCTTGAGTTACAGAAATTCATTCCTAGGTCAGCTTTAACACAACTCAGTATCTCTTGCCCTATAAATCACTCTGAAGGAAAGTTCCCTTTGTTGCTGCAGCTATTTGACAGTAACTCTATGTTCATTTTCTGGATTTGCAGCTATTCAAAATGGTTTTTTTTCCTGTGTTCTCTAACTGTTTGAGAGATTTAAAAAAAAAAAAAGGCAAAAAAGTGAAAAAAGGAAGGATAAAACATCAATATTTTATTTCCAGGGAAAAGGTCTGACATTGCAGTTTAAGCAAAGCTTCTGACCTTGGTACAAATACTAGATAATGCTGCATAATACAACACACCAAGGGGAGGATTGCAATTGTACTGTTTAGATTGTATGAATGATGTTTAAATAATTGGTCCTGAGCACTATTAATTTTCTTTATTCTTATATATATAGTCAAAGGAAAGTTCTCCAAACCACATTTTGGTAGAAAGTAACGCAGGAAAAATCAAAGTTGCCTTGCTTTAGATGTTCTTACATTATTTTAAAGACAATACAATTTTTCTGGAGTGAGTGATAAGGGATTTTGCCTTTTGAGATGTGTGCTTCCAGATAAGAAGACAGGAAGAGATTGTCCAGCATTCACAGTTTCACTCCCAAACATATGATGTCAGTGTTTTATCTCTTTCAAGGGTTGGAATTAGAAGTGGAACCCTTCTCCACCTTGACTCTTAATGAAGACAGCAACCTGCAGAGAGGCTGAAAGACATAACTGTATGGCATGTGCACTGTACAGTATCCTTTCTTACACATTCACAGATCTGATAAACATTATTAAACAAGCACTAGCTGCACAGTGCTGTGATGAGTCAAGTTTTAACAGCAAGCAAGAGCTGCTTTTCTAAGCATTTGAAAGGGGGTAAAATGTAAGAATGAAAAGATGATATTTTATTTCCAGTCTAGCCTATGGCAGTGACTTGACAGTGAGACCAGTGAACTCACTTAAAATTATTTTGAAGGTACCCTGAGGCAAAAAAATCATCAAGATGGAAGAGCAGAGCTAAAACATAAAACAAGCTTTTCAGCAGCAGAGCCATCCTCCCCATTAATCACAACAGCTGAAAGACATGCTTCTATTCCCCTAAACTCCCTTTAAAATTACTATTTATAGTATATGTCACACAGTCAGCTAAATCTACTAGGCCTTTTTTAGTATTTAATCATACAGATTATTTTAAACACACTACTGATTTTCCACATTCAATTACAGAAATATCACATAAAACTCTGCACTTGACCACAGCTTTTCTGAGATTTTAAAATTTAAGTTCCTTGTAATAAATAAAGTCCAACAATTACTGAAAGTCAGCTCTTCTAAATTAAAAACAAATAAACACCACAAATCTGAACAAAAAGCTATGCCAGAAGATGATAAATACTTCCAAAAACAAACTTCTAGCCATATTTCAAAGCATTAACACCTAGATTGTCACATTACATACTGGTAATTGACAGGTAAAAATTGGAGTAGACAATTGAAATACCCAGTCCAGTGAGCCTGCTGACTGGAGATATTCACATTTCTCTGAATAGAACTTGGAATGGAAATATGGTGCTCAGGACATGAAGGAATGGAAGCACTGGTTTATTCAGCCATTTTGTCTGATTGGCTGACCTGCTAGGTTCTGATGGTTCTTGCAACAGTAATGTGAACATTGAAGATTATTTCTCTTTTGATGTGCTTTCAAATCCTCAATTTTTATTTTTGTTTTTTAGAAATCTCTAACACGTACTCATTGTTTATTAGCCCATATAAGAAATGTGATGTTTAGCCAGATGTACACTAATAAAAACATACATGTGTGGTAGAGGAGCTAAGAAGGCCCCATAGTAAGTTAAGCATGAGGAAGCACAATCTCTTTTATCTCTAAATGTACTTCAACTTGCCTTAAACCACTTCATAAATTATAAATCCCGTCTGTATTGGATTGCAAGAGGCTTTTTCTGCTTGGGATTTTGAAGATTTCCCAACAAAGGCATTTATAATACAGTGCTACTTTTCAGTCTCAGCAGCACTCACCTACTGTTTCACAACATTCCAATAGCTGTAGAAGTTCTTTATAACTTCTTTACAAAGTCATAATTTCTTAACAAATAACTGTAAGTCAGAAATTAATATCACTAATACAACTTCTTATGGACTAGACCTATTTCACCTTCCAGTTGTATTTTCATAATTGATAGATCTTGGCCTTATTAATACAACCTATATTAGACCTTTAGAAATCAAAGCTTGAAATACATTAACTATATCATATTCTCTTGAATATCTAGGGAGGTTTTATTTTTTTAACTTTGCATTTGCACTTCTCTTTCTGTTTGAATACCTGGATTTTACTCTTCCAGGAGAAACAGATGTTGCTTTAATTGCACAAGTGTCCTCTAAAGGTCATAAGTACCCAGAGAGGCTATCCTACATCTTCATTCTCCAGTCAACATTTTGGCTCTGCTGGGACAAGGCAGTTTGACACAGGCATAATATTAAACACCTGAATAGGTCCGTTGGACACTAACAACTGGATAGTTAAAAATGGAGTTCTTAGTAAACAGAAGATTTCTACCCCAATTGCAAAGATATGCCTCATTTGTTTTGCTGGGTTTTTTTTTTCCTGCCTTATTATAGTACTTAAGTATTTTTAAGGTTGTTTGTAAGGCATTTCCCAAGTACCCAAGTACTCATAAGAACACTGCTGAGCTTAAAATGTACCTTAGCAGCCTCACCAGAAATGTAATGTCCTTAGTGTTTTCTGCACTCAATACAGTTCTCTAGTCCCACCTATGTCTTTCTTTACCATGAAGTATACATAATTTTCTCCCTATGTGTTACTCAGGTTGCATTTTTCTGACAAGCCCCTAAATTACTTCATGTCAAAACACTATTGCCCCTTCATGAAAGCAACAGGTCAGTCTTCTCAGTTCAGGAATTACTTTTTCCAAGACTCAGGGGAACCTCTGTAAGAAAAACCAAACAAGAATGAAACAGGTATGCTCTTTTGAGTTGTCTTTCAGTGTTTACAATTATTTTGTTTCTGTTTTCAACTTTACCGTTGGTTCTGAAGATCTTTCGACAACATGTGCACCAAGGGCCACATGAAGTAAGGAGAAATTGTCACATATTTCATTTAAGACACAAAGCCATTAAAAAAAATATTTCCTATCGTAATGATCTACATATAGATCTCAAAGAGATTGACTAACAGCTTCATTTTATTACTGGATGCAACACTGATACCATGAGATCAATATATTAAGCATATTTTAGTCCCAGTTTTAGCATCTGTCCTGATTTTGACTGGGATACACTTAATTTTTCTTCAGTCATTGTTACAATATTATGTTTTGAATTCAAAATGAGAATAATGTTCATAGCTCACTGATGTTTTTTTTTTTTTGCTAAGTTGTGTTTATCCTGAGTCAAATAATTTTCTTTTCTTGTCTCATGCTCTGCCAGTGAAGAAGGATGCAAAAGAAACTGGGAGAGATGACCTGAACTGACTGAAGACATATTCCTAACCACAGAATGTCATGCCCAGTATGTAAACTGAGGGCAGTTTCCCAGAAGAGGAAGCCTGATCTGAGTTTGTGAAGTGGGGTCTGGCATCAGTCAGTGGGTGCTGAGCAACTGTATTGTGCATCGTTTATTCGGGGCTCTTTTCCTGTCCCTTTTTATTATCATTAGTATTATCCTTTACTGTTATTATTGTACTTTATTTGGATTTTAATTATTCAATAGTTTGTATCTCAACCTACAAGTGTTGTTTTTATTCTCCTCTCCATTCCACTGGGATTTAGGGGAGAAAGGGAGGGTTGAGAAAGCAGTTTAATGGTATTTCATCTCCAGCTGGGCATAAACCACAACAGCATCCCACCTAGGGAAAGATACAAGAATTGACATATGACAATAAGGTAGCACCTTATAATAAGGAGCACCTGCAAAAGAAACAGGCATTGTGCTGGTCCCCAGTAAGGCTGAGTGAGGATAAGAACCTCAAGCAGCTCAAATCTTGTCCCTGTGGCAAACTGGCAGCTCTTGTCTTACAGCTGTATGTTTGATCAAACAAACAACTTCTTCAATGCAGCAAAAGCAAACCATAAGAGAGAGGGATGTTTTCCTCCATTTCCTTAATAAGTCACACAGTTATGTGTGGCTGTCTACTGAGCCACTTGGTTTTGGCTCAAGCAGCTGTTCAGGTACTTTATTTTCAGAAGGCTCACAGCTACGTGGCTCTGAGCAATATTGTTATGCTGGAGAGTGCCAGCCATCAGTGTCTGTGACCTGGCTAGAGCCCTGCCCTCACTCCAACCACTTCACCATCCAAAGCCTGTTATATTCTACAGCTGTGGCAGATTTGCTATGCTAGATGCATTCTGACTGCCCAGGGGCACTCAAGGGATTAATGAGTAGTTTTGTAGCCAGCCCAACCCAAGAATCCCATGAATAATCAATGGTACTTGAGGCTCTTCGGGTAATTGAATTGCAAACCTAGTAATAACTAGAGATGTATCAGCAGCAGAATTATGCTTGTGCCTGCCTCTAACTGCACAGACTAATGAAAAAAAACTACGGATGGTGAGGATTATTTATCCACTTCTATACCTATATTAAAAAAGGAGTCTCTATAAATTTGTGAATCTGATTGATGTTCGTCCTCTCTGAGTGACCCTCTAATTGTGCCTAAACCATGTGATTCTAGTGCACCCAGTGGCAAGATTAAGAAAGAGGTGGAACACAGTAAGATTATGTATATATTTTAAAGATGGAAGGAAAATTTAACACTAGAAAACTGATTTTAATGAGTTAGTCATGGGTAAATGGGTTAACACCACATGACTAAATGTTTCTCTGTAGAATGATCTCTAATTGCAATAAGTTCTCCCGTGGACAGAGAAAAGCAGCACCATATGCAAACTCAGAGTCCTTTTCTTGGTAAATTATTAGATTAGAGCATAGGTGAATGTTTAAATTTGATGACTGAGGAAAGAGGTGTT
>WBND01000887.1:189907-193325 GCA_013398595.1 Tychaedon coryphoeus
TCTACATCACGTACATAATTAAATGTCTTCTGCAGTGCAGTTTTATGGCCCAATGACAAAGAAAGAACCAAGAAACTTGGAAAATATTAACATCATAGAAGCAGTCATAAGATAACTTTCACCATGGGAAAAGGTATATAAGAGATCTCTTTCTTTAAACATGGGCATACTACCACTGGGAGGCTGGGAAGATTTGCTTGGAAAGCACTATGATATTCTAGATGTAATTGTAATTATTCTTAGGTATTCAGGGTTGGCTATTGTCCCCTACCTGATGAAATACATCATCACTTAAGTAAATTTCTTAAATTTTCATAGTATTCATGCTCTAGGAAAAAAGATCATGGGCTAGGTAGTCTTACAAGCATTTCTTGCAGGGAATTCTTAATATTCTTGCCCTTTTAGATTAACATCATTATGATATTCTAAAGGAATATATCTATTATATATTAACATATAATTAATTATTATAATTCTTAAATACTCAGAATCCTCCAAGAATAAGATTGCATAGATTTTATTTCTATATTGTATAAGTTATTTAATCCGTATTCTTAGCTTTTCAGGGATACAGTAATAGCTGTCTATTTGTGGCCTATAAAAGCATGTCTGATATGGCAACCAAAAGTCATATTTTGAAGAAATACTTATGCAACATAAATGTTGACTCAAATTTTCATTCAAACAAGCTAAAAATACACAAATTATCTTTCAGTGAATTGCACATCATTAAATGTATGGGCTATATTCCAAATCGGATTTCTGTTCTGATGGCTTTATACAGAAGGGAATAAAATATCACTGGTATCCACAAACATTCCATAAATTGTTGGAAGACCATAGGTATTGCTTCTAATATGCAATGCCAGCCTTTTTGTTATTTTTTTCCTTACAATTTTTCCCCACCCTTTTCCTCTATGTTTGTTCAGTCTAGTGAGGGATGACAGCTACTAAGTTTCTATTGACTACTGTTTTGGACTATATGGAAGTTAGGTGTAAGCTCTGTTTCATTGAAGTTTATGAATAATGTTAATAGCAATCAAAATAAATAAACACCAATAGAGAAAATTAAACTCTATGCAGCCCACCACATCATCCTACATGTTCTATCACTAATACCTGGGTTTAGTTTGGTATTTTTTCCTGGATCTCACATAGGTTAAAGGAGAACAATGATAATTAGACCTTTCATTCAGCATTTTTTACTAATTCTAGCTTGTATCTGAACATTATTGCTTAGGATTAATTAAAAGTTCTGTTAATAAAGAAAAAATACATTTTAATTTCTAATACATTATGTACATTTCAAGTACCCGTGTTTAAAAAAAATAGTGGTTCCGTGTGTTTTCTTTTCTATCTTACTTAGAAGAGCAGTTGCCTTTTGTTTTTATGGAAAATGGAAGACATAACTCTTTCAACAATTTGATGTGTTTTGTTTGTTCAATCTGTCCCTAGAAATCTATAACTAAAAGGTCAGACATCAGAAGATTTATGCTTTCTTTTATGTGATCTTTTTGTAAAAGATCCTGCCTTTCTTTTCTTTTTATAGGCTGTTTGTTGTCTGTTTACTGTGCAGATGTTAGTAAAAATTTTAAAAAAACAAACCAACCAAATTCCTGCAATCAAAAGAAGATAATTCACTCACTTTTCAGATTGCAGCAGTTGTGAAACAGGGTAGCCATACAGTGCCAGCAGCCAAAATCCTCTCTGAGAGGGTCACATGCACCAGTGAGCCTTGTAAATCTTTTTTAAACTCAGTCTCAGTCCTGGATTTATTTGTTTTTCTAAGCAGGCTGATCTGGCTCCCTTCAGGCCCTACAAAATGATCTGTCACTGTCTACCCAGATAACCTGAGGCAGCCAATAATGAAGTCAGCTCACCAGGGTTTGCAAATGGGCCTGGTATCTTAGATCATGTAAGACCTTTTCCCTTATTAGATTTCCACCTCAGGGTCCCCTCTGCCTCTCTGCCTTTCCCTGGTGCGTGCACATGTGTGCAGTTGAAGTCACCTCCTGGGAAGATTCTGGACAGTCTGAGAGAAGCCTCTTGATTTGATTTTTAAAAGAAATGGAAAGTTTCCAAATTAAAGAAGAAGCTCTCCATTTTAATTTGTTCTTGTATTGATGCTGGTGTTCTTTAAACAGCCTTGGAGGCTGACTTGTAGTGATCACAGCTGTTAAATACTTTCAGCCTTGACTCAGAGAGTAATAAAAACTTGAGACTTAGTTAGATGCAGGTCTTGACCTAAGTCTAAAGTAGAAGAATGTTTTTGTATTGGAGTAAATATTAGATTATTTGGGATTAGGTGTAGATAACCTTAAAGCTATGAATAAATTATTTATATTAGGTATTTCATAATCACAGAATCAAACAAGTTGGAAGGGACCACAGCAGGTCATCTGGTCCAACCTCCCTCCAAGCAGGGTCATCCTAGAGCACACGGCACAGGATTGTGTCCAGACAGTTCTTAAATATCTGCAGTGAGGAAGATTTGACAACCTCTCTGGGCAATCTCTGCCAGTGTTTAGTTACTTGCCCAGTGGAGTTCTTCATAATAACAACGACCGTGAAATAAAAGGTATAACAGAAAGCAGAATTTTACTTTCCCAACAGAATTTATGCATTTTTCCTTCCAGTTTCTATCTAGGTTGAATGTAATTATTTCTCACTGTATTTCTCTTTGCTATGCTGCAATGTTGACAAAAATATTAGTTTGCATATTTCTGTTAGCAGAGTAAGGATCTTACTCTGATCACTCTGGTTTTAAATCTGGGCCATACAATTCCCCTGCTCTTTACGATGCCCATAACCTCATGTGGGGATATGCACTTCCCAGGCAAGAGTCAGTGTAGCAGCATTTTCTGCAAGCCTCACAAAATCAGAGGTGATGAATCAAGCTGACCACCTGTCGCTTCAGATGGAGATGTTCAATAACACAGCAACTGACCCAAGTGATCTGAGCTCAGAAATGAGGCCTTATCGTACATTTTTGTTACCCATACTCTCAAGGCTTCACAGTTTTATCTTAGTTTCCTGACAGCACTCAATGCCTAAAAGTCAGCAATGGCTTTGGCTTTTTATTGGAGCTCTCTGGTGGGTTTTCCTATCACACAAAAGAAGTGTAAAGAATGGTTAACCTGCAGCTGAATCCCAAGCTAGAGACGTAGCCTGTATGTTTCATCCTCCTCTGGAGAACACGTGGTGTGGATCTTTGCTCTGGAACTAGATGTGTGCTTGGTTTTCTGACAAAATTGTTATAACTGAACGGTTTTAATTAAATTGGCATCCAATATAGACTCTGTCTATGGCTTTGACTGTATTCATATGACCTTAAGTTTCATTGACTGCGTAATGAAGGGAAGTTTCATGAAAGTTTGGGGGAAGGGAAGTTTCAGGGAAGTTTCAGGGAAGGGAAGTT
>WBND01000887.1:208536-222877 GCA_013398595.1 Tychaedon coryphoeus
TCCAGGAGACAAAGTGATGAAACTCCTATCTTTATAACAACCACCTCAGAAATTCCACTGCTTCTGCTTCCCCCCTTCACTCTCAAAGCCAGCCTTAGAGGTACAAAACTTATTTCTGGGCTAAAGAGATGAATGGGGATACAATACAACAAAAGCCACCCCAGGACAGTGTAATAATAAACATTTGACAGAACTGCTGCTGGCATGTGAACAATCAGTTTCCTTTCAATGGCTATTAGATACCAAAAATCCATCATTATTATCTACTGTTTTTTCTTTAGCAGTAGATTTCTCCAATATTTCCTCTAAGTAATGTTAAAGGCCTAATGATTTTTAATCAAGAAAACTATCCCAAAAAAAAGACAAACAGAGCCACAAATAATTCCCAAAAATGAAAAACATGAAGAATTCTAACTACTTGATTTACCTATTCCAAGTAATCAATTTTTAAACCAAATTTAAACATGTCTGTTGTAAAATAGACATCTTAAACCATTGTGAAGTAACTTATTTTGCCACAAATGTCCCCAATGAAATGAAATACACTGGAAGGATTTCATCGTGGTCATGCTCTTCCTGATTCAAACACATAATGAATTTCTCAGTCTCATGTTTCAGAAAACTTCACAAAGACTTCACCTCTGTCTTCCAAATCTGCAAGGAAAACTCTTGGTCTGTGAATAAATGAGCGATGAAATGGGAAGATCATGAGATTTGAAACAGAAGGCCAGATGGCCAGTGCCAAGTTCAGGCTAAATGAAAACAGGACAAATGCAAGATGGCTGGTGGAGATATTGCCAATAGCCATGACTACTGAACTACCAATGGCTTTGGATGATTACATACTAAAAAACCCAATGGAGAACAGAGTTGAAAAATATTTGAAAAACTTATTTTCAAAGGGACAAGTAGGTATTGGATCAGAACCATAAGAAAGAAAGAATATTAAGGAAACTTGATTCAAAGAAAAAAATATAAATTCCTTTTCCCTCAACAGACCTTTTTCTATGGTTTTGTAGGTACCCATCCATCTATTTTGTTAGTAAAGGAACTCAGCCAAAGGAAGCCACAGCTTTTGTGATCTGGAAGAAAATGTTCCCTTCTACAACTGATAGGTTTTAGCATTTATAACTCTGATCCATCCGTCACTTTACCATGCCATAAACTGTCTGAGAAAGTATTTCTTTTTAATGGTTTGTTGCATATAAGAGTTGTCTCTTTATTCAGCCCCCATCCAGGGTTGGACAAATAATCTCTTTATTTTCTTATATATATGAAACAACACTTTTGATAGAAGCTCACTTTTGCTATGAGAGTGAGGCACCAGAGTGGTCTACTACCTGTTTCCCTCTCAGATGTAAAGAATCTCATATTATCCTAGTAAAGGAAATTTTGTACATGCATGTGTATTCACCTGATCGGCTTCTCTTTCCTTCACTCCATAGCTAAAAATCTCTTCTATTACCATGAGTATGAGGCAGTTGTAGATTTCCCTTATATTATGAAAGTAAATAGTAATTAAATATCTAGTACCTGTCATTACTTTTGACTACTCAGCAGTGCCATTCAAAATCCACAACAATGCTTGGTCTTTATTTTCCTCAGTTATTTTTAAGTAAAGAAAATGCACTACAGTAAGAAGTTATTCTTCCAATTATACATCATTTTGTCTTTATTGACATAAAATTTCACCTGCTTTTATGTTGCCTTTTAATCTGTTACAGACATCTCTCACATTTGGTATCATAAATCACTAAGTACCTTTTGCATGTTTCTTTTCTATTTTCCTTTTCTGATTGTCATAGCTATATTAAGAGCTACCAGTCCTATAAAAGGCTAGTATGGTAACAATTTGAAAAGACTGGTTGTATATGTTTAGAGATACGACCTGCTTCTTAGTGATTTCTTTAGAAACGATAAGGAAGTGCCATTTCTTGTGACATTCAAAGTTTCTCAAAAAGGGTCTTCCAGAGCCTTTGTTTCAAGCTTCCAGACAGCAATGTAATACAGAAGAAGAACAAGAGTAAAATTAAGATTCGTCTCCATGTGTATGATAAGTGCTGAGAGCACTGCAGGATCTGCCTGGTAAAAAGTGGTGTCACAGCTGGGGAAAACAGATGACCAAATTGACATAAAAATGCTGAGTTTTGCCCTTTGAATTCTGAAGGTTATTTCTGTTGATTAGACACTGGAGAATCATAAAAACATTTAACATCAGAAATGTCTCAGTTGTGCTATTAGGTCTTGAGTTTTAACCCTGCTGTCATGTTTTGCTTCCTTTACTTGCCAAGGTTAGACTTCGGTTGCTCAAGCATGGCCTAGATGAGATCTCAGTGTGTTCACCAACACTAGTATTTTTTTCTCCTTTTATCCATATCTTTCAAACACTCTGTCTAGTGACTTTAGAGAAACCAGTAGGAGGGAGGAAAATTGTTATTTGTTTAGTTTTGCTTGTTTGTTTTTAATGTGTCCACTTCTGTTCTGCAGTAAGGGCAGATTCCCTTCTGCAATTTGTTGAACAAAGCAATTGGTGATGGCCTAAGATATTTAAATTCCAGCTATACATTCACTTATAAAAGTGAATTCAGTTATCTTGAAAGATATTAGACTGAATTCCCCAGAGACTGAACTCATTGACTTATTCACAGGTCTGCTACTGTGAAATATGAAATCGTGCAAGTTGTCCCACTAGAGTGCACTAAGCCTGACCTGCCAGGATGACCTATGAGGGGAGAGATTAGTTCAGCTTTTATGCTCATTTAGGAAAGCACTGCTTTCATTGTAATCAATGGCAAAACCTCTTCTGAATTCAATGAAGTTTTCATCAGATCTTAGTCCAGTAAGAAAGACACTGTGGCCACTGAACAAGCCACAGGCACAAAAGATCAGGAAGAGATGATAAAATGTCTAGGTATACATGCAGCAAGGGTAGTAATCATACTTCAGGTCACGCAGCTCTGGTCTTCATACAAGTGTACAGTTGGCAAAGGATCATAATCTGAACATTTTAGACCTAATATACTTGGGATTTTTTAAACTCTTAAATTCATAAATAGAATTTTACCTCAAATACTTGCTTTGCTTTTTGCTGTCAAAAGAAGGGAATCTTGAACCAGTATATTCGATTCTACCAAGCATGAGGATTTGAGAATGTCGCTTGGTTCCTATTTTGACACACTCACTCCCAGCTTTATCCATGTATGAAATGGGAGATAATAACAGCTACCAAATTAGTGGATGAAAAGATGATACAGATGAGCAAGAAAGGTGATTTGGGTTTTTGCTCCAAACTGTTGAGTGAGCAATATCTTCAATGCCCATGGTATCATACTTGTTGACAAAACCATATACTTGTGTAACAGGCCTTTATAATACCCCTTCAGAACAATAATATTCCTGCAAGCAAGTGAAATAGAATCTGTCTTCTACAGCAAAAATTAAAATACTGTAGATGTATGGTAACTATTAAATTATTTTTATGTATTTATATTTATATTTATATTTATATTTATATTTATATTTCTGCCAAGTGCAATGATAGCTACTATATTCCACAAAAAACTCACTGGTGGATATTCAGCTTCTCTGAGTCTGTTGAATTTTCATTACAAGTGCCAGGATACAAGTTCCTAGTTTTTAAACGTGGTAATAGAAGAAATCTGGAGGCGGAAACCTTGTCAGTCACTGACAACAAGTCTTTGAAAATAAAACTACTGCACCCTGAGAAAGGCTTCTTCTACCATTTGGGAAAGGAAACAGGGTGACCTTTGTTTCCAAGACTCAAATACCCAAAGTGTCTGCCATGATCTGAGTCTTTTGCTAGGTTTTGGTAGCACTTTATTGTTGTTTTTGTTGTATTTAGCATTTGTTTTTAGCATTTTAGGTTTTGTTTGTAGCATTTTTGATCATTTTTACACTATATCTTGGCACACAAGAGGTTTTGAAATATTTGAAAATATAGAAGAATTAGCTGTTATTGTCTTATACCTCTGCTTTACTGCTTCTGTACCCTTTCACTCTTATTTTAATTGCTCAGGCATTATTGTCTGCTGTACTTCCTCCTTTTATTCTGGATTTAAATTACTCCTCCCGTCTTATATAAGTTTATTGACATTGATACTTTTCTTCTACTGAGCATAGATAGCACAACTAGGGCTTCTGTCTATATGTGGATGCTCTGCCAATTAGTTCAGCAGCAGTGGCAGGCCTTGTATACAGATTCCTACTGAACACTGGATTCATTACTATTGAAACTATTGAAACTGAGATCACCTATTGAAGAGGTTTCTTTTAGTAGCTCAAACTATTACTCTAGCTAGCCTAAAGTTGGATTTTCAGCCCTAGCTACTGATCTGATATCCATATAAAACTTCCACTGGTGTTCTCTCAGACATTTAAGACCTACCCATGAGCTGTTATTGAAGATTTGGGCACACAGGAAGCATGGAGATATCCAAAATTATGTTGACTAAAATAAAGCTGAAGGAGACAGGAAGTTCTGTCTATTTAGTTATTCCTTTGTAAACATAAGATTAAAGCTCCTCATGCCAGCCAAGCAGGGATACTCAAAATTCAGGTCCGTAAAAACCACATTAGACTTGAGAAAAGGTTTATAGCGCTGAAATTTTGCCAAACTGCTAAAAGCTGAGGCATAAAGATAGAAGAACACACAGAACTTGACTGAACACCCACAAAAATCAGTGGGAGACTTTCCACACATTTCAGTCAATAACAGCTCAAGCCACACAACACATTTCAGAACTATTAGTATGACTTTTTTTTCAGTCTCACAAGTTAAGTAATACATTCAAATGCAAAACCACACCTCAATGTGAATTAAGAGGAGTGTAAAATACAGCGCTTTTATGTAACACACATTTTTGACACTGGAATGTAGATATGCCAAAACTTACGTCTTCTGAAGAGACAAAGTGAAATTAATGTAATCATTCCCTTTTATCACCTAATTCACATCACTGAAAACAAAAGAATCTTTAATAATACAGAAGGATTTAAAATAAAAAAACTGGCCTTTAAAATATGTATTATCATCACATGACAGGGTAAAAAACTTCACAAGTGTATAAATGTGATGTGTAGAGCATTCCATGAACATGTAAATAATGACCCTGCTTCAAAAATGTTAGACTAATTAGACAGTACATACATAAGGGAGTGGGAGGGAGGAGAGTGAATTGATGAAATCATTGGAAAGAAGGGGTAAAAGCTACAAACACATTTTGTTAGCCCTGTGACTCATAATTTTTTTATGTATATAGACATGCTTCCACTCACTGGATGAGTAGGCCAACATTTATCATTTTCTTTTTTCAAGTTGTATGTCTTCACAAGTCATTCAGAAAGAGTGTGAAGGGTTGTCAGATTGCTTCAGGAAGTGGGATGAAGACAAACGGGGCCATATGGAAGAAGTTATGAGAGCAGGCAGAAGGGAGAGCATTGAGACAAGCTTTCAAGTCTTTTCCTGGGTTCAAACCCAGTAAGCCAGGCAGCTTCCAGACAGCCCTTTTTCCAATCCTTTGAGCAGCAGACTATTGCATCACCTCTGTGCAGACTTCTTTCCTTAGGTGTATCTTCATGGGCAATGGCAAAAATATGAGTCTGAAGCTACAGCTTCAAAATTACACGTGGTATTTGTGTTTATAGCCCCCTCCATGGATTTCTAGGCTAGGAAGAGTTATTGGAAGTTGCTTCACTATAAAAGTGAAGTATAAGGCTTTGAAACATAAATGTGGCCTGGAATTTTGTTTATACAGCAAGAGAGAAATGCAGCAAGCAGTGCTGGTACATTAGGGAAATGAATTAATAATTAATTGCTTATAAATGAGTTAACAGCTCTTTACAAAGACACATAATTGTAGGGGTAAAAAATTTATTGCCAAAAGATCACTAACAGCTTCTAAATGTTGGTTACTCCAGTGAAAAAACATGAGTGTTTAAAAAAAAGTTAGTTAGATACCTCTTAGGTTATAACTATCACATAAAAGCTTGTAAATGAGTAAAAAACAGTATTCTAAAGTAATCTTCCACTCTCCAGCTGTTCCTGTTGTTAGCAAAGCAAGCAAGCAATTTGTTTATACTACAAAATGAAGAAAAAAACCAAACCAAACCAAACACAAAGCAAACAAACAAACAAATCCCCAACCATTGAATCATTACAGTTTTAATACGCTTTTTTTTCTTTTTAATCAGAAAGAATGAAAAATATTACTGCTTAAATGAACAAAGATACCACCTCTTCATAATGTTTTACATACAAAGGAATATTTAGACACAAGATAAGGTTCAGGCATAATTCAGCCTAACAAATTTGTGTAAGATACAAAAGATCCAATGTAAAAAAAACAATAACAGAATAAGGAAAAGTTATGTTCTTGTCCACATAGCTGGAACATTTGCTATTTTGATAATATAAAACTGACAAAGACATGTAGAATTAATATACTGTATTACTTTTGTGAGGACTCCATTGACTTTGAGAGTATACAACATTATACAGAAAATCATATTAATACATCACAGTACATCTTCAACTTTAGAAAGATTTTACGAGCAGAAAAATAACCAGAGTCCTATAAAATTCCCATCTCACTTTTTGCTAATTGTTTATTTTCCATATGCATTATTTCCCCATTTATGAACACATAAGAATATTAAATGTACTGAAATTCTAATTACTGGTAGCATTGAATTCCAAGGTGAAATGTGTACCACTGTATAAAAATCCATATGAATAAGATTGATTATAGGAAAGTATGTGCATGGGAAGATGTGAACAAGTATGCACAGGAGAATGGCTTCTGTGCTGCTGAAGAAAGCCTGGACTGACAAAACAACTTGCTGAAGAAAAAATATCATCCATTTTTTCCTCAGTTCATACTCACTTCTTCACTTTACACTTGCTTTCTTCACACCTACTCTGTTTTAAGAAAAACTTCAGCACAGGAGCTAAAATATTGACTGTTGTTTGTCTTGAACTCTAACCCTGATTTATAAGAACTAGCAGGACTACTCTCCCATTTGCAAATTCAAGAAAATACTCTATTATTTTGACACACCGGAGCAAGACATGGACCAATCTGAAGCAAAGACTGGTCTTGAGCTGCAGGAGTATTTTCAGGTGAATCAAGCAAAAACAGGCTCAGAATAGCATATAAATAATCTTTATATAAGAACATGTTAACATTTTAAGAAACAAAACACTAACAAATGCAGAAGTGGATTTCAGTAAAACAAAAGTAGATGGCCCAGTCCAGCAAAGACAAATATAGTCAGACAAAATGCCTCACTTTCAACATCCTTGCTTGAGTTTTCATTTAAATACCTTCTGAAAGCCAAAGCTGTTCTCTTTGTGGAAACTGCCTTACCATGCCAGCCCAAAGCTACTTCTGCAGGATTCTGACACTTCTCATGGGCAATGGCATTTTTGTATTAGTTTAGCCTCATGCTCCCATATACACATAAAGACTTGCACTAATGTAATTAATGTCAACTGTCTTCATCACCTAATTTTATTTTAAATAGAAAACCAGTAATACATAACTAGTTGCTAGTCAGTAAAGTGGCATAGACCTAATCAAAGATAAAAAGCAGACCAGACTATACAGGAGCTATGCATACAAACAAATCTACTAATTTGGTGGTGACATACTTGTGCACTGAACTTTGTTTGTTGAAATTTAAATAAGCATTATTAAAGGCTAAACAGGTTGGGTGGTTGTGGGAAAACTGGCTGGCACAAGATGCCAAAACAAGCAATAAAACTCTGCAGATTAAGACCAGTTAAATAAGCACAAAGGGGTAAGACAAAAGTTATGTGAGCTGACTTACTTATAATGGCCAAAATGAAAAATAAAACAATATAATTATTTCTCAAGATGTCAAGATAATTGTGTCAGCACTTGCACAGAGCCTGGGGAAACAGCAATATAAAATGGTAAGAAGAAAAGCCAGAAAAAGATCGAAGTACACAGTGATGTGCTGTAGAAGGTATGGCTGTTGGAATGAAAAACACAATACAGACTTGTACAATGATAATGACTGTGTTAGAACACATTGTATTTACTAGCACAGTAATACTTATAATATCCTATCCATAATTCAAACTGAGTCCACTTGAAGTGCCAGTACATAGTAGTATGATTTTCTAGAAGTTAGGCATGTTTCACTAACTTGTACATTCTTGAAATAATAGGCATAAAATTTCCTCCCAAGCAACACCTGCAAATTAATTTAGTAGACTGTTAAGAAGAGGTTAAATAAGAAAGGTTGAGCTCCAAAATATCATGAAAAATTAGACATCTAAAATGAGATGTTTATTTAAGCATGTAATATCTGACCTAACCTGCACAGTGGAAACTCTTGTTTTCAGGAAACCTCAGTGTATCCCTGAGACTTAGCAGAGGATTTGTGAAGACCACCCTCACAATATTTTGCAAACCTGTAATTAATGAAACATCTCTAGAAATGTGAATTAAGCAATTTAAGGGGTTTAAATGCAACATGGAATTTGACAAGCCAGTGTGCTTTCTTTATCCAGAAAGCATTTTACATTGCTTATATTGCTTTTGCTGGAAGACAGCATGAATGAAAACATGTGTGTTTCTTAATGTTGTAAATACACTGTAAATGAAACCAGGAGTATTTTCAAAATTTCTTTCTAAAATACATACAATTATTTTAATTATAGGATATTTTAAGATATACTTCACAGAAAAATCAGTCCTATTTAATAAAACAATTGACTAGGAGCAGAATGGAGCATTGCAGGGTCATAGAGTTAACTCTTCTTAGAAAGTGTATAAACCACCACCTTGTGATAATGTTCCAATTATTTAGTCATTCATCATTAATATAAAGTAATATTTGCTCAAACGCTCAAGTGACTTCAAAAATTAGGAGATATGGAATCAGTCTGGATGTCTACTTAGAAAAAAAACCAACCAAACAAAACATTTGAAATGCATGTAACACAACACTGCCTGTGCCAAAATCAATGCCCTTATGTTTCTTATTTCTCAAATGAGGTATCCCACAACTCTCAGCATAAGAAGATATGTGAAGCTTGTGTATTATTTCTGCATACAAATTTAATAATTTTTCTAAACCTCACTCATTTTGAAGAGTGCAAGGATCAAAGAGAAATGTAGAGAAGAAAGGAAAATTCTGCATAAAGAAATAAGGAATTTCTACAATGACAGCATGAGAATTTTTGCACTATGCAGATTAGATAGTTCACAGAAATTACACTTGGTGTGTTTTGCACTGCAAAAAGAACTAGGGAAAGGAAATCAGTTTTGAATGTTTCTAGTAAATGGAAAGTATTTCTGTCTAGGAATTACACAGGATTTTACCTAACTAATATCCAACTAAACAATTTACAAGCCAAATAAAGGCTCTCTATAGAACATTTCATGATATAATTTTCCAAAGCCCCGACCTTAAAATGATAGGGAAATGATGAAGTACCTTGCAGAGACCCTTAGAACACTTGCAAACCTTTGGCTTTAATACTTGCAGATATTGACTGAACCCATTCAAGATACTCTCAGTATCAAGCTTTCATTTACAGAGCATAGTTCCTGAAAATGTTTTGAATTCTGAAACTCTTTTATTTAATTTTTTCAAAAATACTCTCAGAATAACACTTTTCTTACCTCTGTTTTCACACTTGGGTTTAACATATTGGCATTCTCCTGACCAACAATGAAACAACTCTCCTTCACTAATATTTGAAGCCTTGGACTTGAGTTATACTAACTATGCACCAACAAATATTCCACAACAAGGAAAAATCCTCCTTGGAATCCTAGCTAGGAGTGGACTGAGAGTACCATATTCACCCCTTCAGCATACTCCTCTGCACAGTTCTCTGAGGACCAGGTTTGGAATTGACGCGAGTTCATGCCAAAGGGAACAGTGTTTGTGAAATTTCTAATTAGTGTCATTAAAACAGTCATAACTTAATTGCAGAAAAAATTCAACTTAATTTGTCATAACAGATTCAACTCCTGACAGTGGTAACAACTACATTTAAGCATAGTGCACACTCTAGTATATGCCTACCTGATTATAAATGAAATTCAGTTGAGGAAATCTCCAATAATTCAGATTTCTGTTGTAAGTTCAAACATGTACCAATAGCAATTGAGCAAATATTTGGATCCCCTATCCAAAGTATTTTCCATCCACCTAGATCTCAGGAATTATAGTCTTTGAAAGAACAGCACTCCAAAGTTAGGTCAACTTCAATATCCGTATGCTATAAATAAACACAGATCTTATTTCCCTAATCTTCTAATATTGTTTCACTCTAGATGAAGGCAAACTCTGTCCCTTTGCCTGGCTGTAGATAGGAATCTAACTGCTGAACTGGAAGCACAAGAGGTTTTTAATATATGGCAATTGGACACAGGCTATTTCCATGAAGGGGCTGTATATTTATCTGTGTAAGAAGAAAAGGCAAAAAATAGGACATGCTGAAATTTTTTTGAATATGCAGAAAAACAGTAGAAGCAATGAAGAAGATGACATTTGTCAATCAATGAACAAAATATTCAGATATATTTGACAGCTGAAAAATGTTCCATGACTCAGTATGGAAGGAATGGTGGAGGGAGTAATTAAAATAGATAGGCCGAAATCAGCTTCCTGGGAAACTGTGCAGTAGTTCAAACTACCTGCTTCTGTTTTGAAAACTTTTGAAATACTGAAGTATTCTAAGACATTGAAACATTGGCACTGTTTTGGCTTGCCAGCAGATCTTCAAAAAGGAAACATCAACAATCTGATTTTTTTTTTTAAGGTAATGAGTACACAACTTGCAACTCCCATTCCACTGCAAACTTCTAAAGTAATTTAAAGCAATGGTCTCTACTGGCTGTCACACCAGCTGGATTAAATGCCAGTCTACCTACTGCAGAGTACAATTTGTTTTGTCGTGTATGTCAGTATGAAAGATTAGTGCATTGCATGTCCACACAGTGCTCAAGAGATTCCTTAGCTTATACTTAACCTGGGATCTGTTTAGCTTATGAGATTGAACGGGACAAATTCCAAGAACATCATGGCTACAAAATAACCAAAGACTAGGATCTCAAGGAAAATAGACAGTTTTCTAAATTAATTTCACAAGTTCAAAATACTTCATTTAACATTGATCTACATTTACTTCAAAATAATATCTGTTTTTTCATTCAATGATATGCCTTTCCCCAGACGCCCACATGGGTTAAATTTACAATTAGATAATAGAAGTGTGCAGTAAATTATTTTTATGTAGCTATTATTTGATAGTCTTTATACTAACATCCACCATGTTAATGAACAGAAGATAATCTCAGTAATTTGCGTCTCCTACAGATATTGATGGCACCATTTGGAATTACAGTAATTCCACATGTCTCTCAGCAAAGAAGAAAATTAATATTCAGCCATGATTTTACAACTAATGGGACGAGTAAGAGTAAGGCATGTCTTACTGTAATGCACATAAACTCATGCCTCTATTGAGCACAGTCCGAGGGATAATGCAATTACTTACAAAGTCAGCTTTGCTGTGAATAGATATAGCCTGTGACTGAAACAAACAAACAAAAGCCTATTAATATATCCTTTCTGGAAAGATGAGCATACAGAGAGTATCCAGCTCTAAGAGATAGAAGACATCTATAGACTAATTGGAATGGAAAAGGCCACAATATTCCCATATAATTAACTGTTCAAGAAGGAAGTACTCCGGGTTTTCACATTTTCATTTGGTAAATTGGACTTTCATTAATACAGTCTTCCCTGTGAATTATTTAGAAAAACTTCTTTTCATGGGTTTTATCTTGCATAGATGTATTCATGCAGCTGAATGGTAGAGAGGAAATGAATGCATGAAGAGCTAATTATAGGTATAACTAACAGCTTCACTGATGCCATAAATAACAGGATAGAATCTGAATTGCAGTGTTTGGGCAAGAGAAGTAATTGGACTTGTTAAAAATAATATCAGTAAACAAACATTTCAAGGAAACACTAGACTGAGAAGACAGAATTACTCCAAGGTAGGGGCCAGAGGTTGTTTTTTTAATGATGAAGCACCTTGATACTCTACACACTGACCTGCAAACTTGCGAAATGCAGTGTAATTCACAAAAAGCTGCCATTTCAAACCCAAAAGAATGCTAAATGCCATTGTTTCACACTAGAGGTCACCCCCGGTAAGAAAATATAATTGTAGCATCTTTTATTTTTTGCCTGTAGCTGGTACAATATTGAAAGGACGTTCTTTGTAGTATAGATGTAGGAATGTAGGATTTTTTTTTTTTTTGGTTGGTCTCAATTCAATTGTGTAAAAGAGGGTTCACTTTTCATTATCACACAGAACTTATTATTCCTCATACTGAAAAAGTTTTTGTTAAAGAAACCAGATATTTGAGTTTAGAGAATGTCGGTTAATTAAAAATATAATAACATTTCAGTTGAAATGTTATACCTCTCATGATTTTTTGATATTTTTTTCTTTATTGACAAGGGTCAGCAATGTTGGTTAGGCACAGCAGCATACATATACAGAAAATGTTTGACAATAATTTGCATTTTAGCAAAAATAAAATCTCTATAATACTGAAAGTGAGTATATCTTTGCTACTATTCATAATTAAAATTTCAAAAAATACCTATCTATGTCAGTGCAAGTATTAAGATTAAAGATTTAAGAGGATGTGGAAAATAAAAAACTTGGTATTAGGTTGATGTTAAGGTCAAGATACAGCCACAGTAATTCTTTGCATGTGTCATTACTGTATATATGATCTTTCATTTCTAACCAGAATTTCAAAAACTAGTGTTTGAAAATGGTTAGAGAGACAAAGGTTAGAAATGTTGTATTTACTTATTCATTTATTAGTATCTGTACAACCTGTCATTTGTACTGAGTATAAACAAGTAAGAAACTAAGTAGTTTTTACTGAATATAACTAAGAAACATTTCTAGCTCCTCTGTTGCTCTATAAAAATGACAGGTATTCATTGATAAAGACATAAATCATTATATTTTTGTTACCAGAGCTTGAAACATTTGCTTCTTATAAATTTTTGCTTCATTCCTTCAATTTTTTTCTGCAAGGCAATCTTATTCACAGGAGAGATGTAGCTAAAATTTATGGGAAAAAGCTGACTGCAGCAAATGAAAAAGAACTGACAGGATCAGGCCACTTCACTGGGTTTTGCTTACTATGTTCTGAACACCTTAAAATGTTATATGTGCCAAAGCACCTTGAATAGTCAGTGAACCATAACAGTTACCATTTCTCTTAATACTGCAGAAAATTACCCATCTGGCTTGCCTGGATTTTCCTGCTTTGTTTGTATAGGGTGCTCACTGCCCAAAATAGATGACATATTGTACCTCTGAAATGCTGTGTGATAATATGCTACATCACATAGCCAAGCAATTCATTTCTACAGCTGAACACCTAGAGCAAGCCTTGGGGAGCAGCAAAAACAAAGCAAAAAATTTATCAACAACGTGTCCCAGTATTGTACAAACACTGTAGTCAATCATGTATAACCTCATGTGTCTTAGCATAAGTGTTTTTGTTATTCCTGTCAATTCTGGAATGTGTTTGAGTAGGACAAATTTCTATCATTTAGGTTTTATTCAATGTGAAATAAAGTAATAGATTTTATTTTTCTCTTTAAATGGCAAAGCGACGTCAGTACTTTTCAACAGATTTTTATATTTTGTTCCAGAAGAAGTCATTATACAAATACGACATGACAAAGGACTAAAACTTTTTTTTATTTCATGGGAGTTTGGATAGAAAAAAGTATTTGGAAAGAATTTTTTTTGGAAAACATCAGAAAAACTCAAACCTAGTTTACAAGGTTCATAAGCCTGAAGGGATTCATTAAAAAAAAAATCACATAGATACAGACTTTAAAGAAGAAAAAACCCAAGGAGATGAAACTAAACATGTATGAAAAATCATATCCTTTAAGCTACTTTACATGTTTCAAAAATTGACTTAAATGCCCATTATCCCAACCACAGAAGTCATCTGGAGTATATACACCATTGTAACTCTTTTTTCTACTCATCAGTGTGTTTACTGGAAGTTATTACTTTGCTTTTCTTTTAAGACAGTTGATGGATATTTCAAAATCTTGTTTGATACCAACATGATATCCAGTTTTAGCTAGTTTTTAAATTAAAGAATGATTTTCATTCATACAAAAATAAATAACTGAATTGCAGTTAAAAGAGCAGTGATCAACATTTTACAGGTGCCTATGAGGGCATTAAATGCCCATTATCCCAACCACAGAAGTCATC
>WBND01000887.1:238734-268461 GCA_013398595.1 Tychaedon coryphoeus
TATTTATTTTAATATCATGGGTGTCTTGTATTTGTTTACATCCTTCTGCTTGAGTTGAACTCTGTCTAAAGAAAAAAATAATTTTAGTATTTATTACCAAAAAGTATATGCTTAGCCCAATGAAAAATAGGAAAGCGAAACATATATCACTTGTGCTCCAAGTGGCACAAGCACAAAATCGTTTCTAAAATCTGCCCAACTCTTCTTGTAGCTGATCACAAATTTAAGCATGTATTTGATGATCTAAGATTGTAACATGGATTATGTATGCCAGTTCTAAGCCATAACCCCACAAGTAGTTCTTAGTCAGAAATGTCAAATTGAAACTGTGACATTTGTTACAACTTACGCTGATATGCCTTTTTACCACTGTGTGTGGAAGGAGGGCAGGGAGACAAAAATCAATATAAACTTCCCCCCAGTAGGACTCAAGAGACACCATTATAATTCCTAATTCTGATACAGTACCTCAGACAAGAAACACTGCCATCCTTTACCAGCGTTACCAGTCTTTACTTCCAGCTCCATTTAGCAAGGACCATCTTATAAAAGATGTGCTCATCCTTGGACATTGCAGGCCCAAATCAAGGCAATTAATGGGGGAACAATTAATAGTCATTTCAGATAAAGTTAGGTACACCTGAAGTAGAGACCATGTTACTTCCCCATACAAAGATACCGCATTTAGTTCCAAATGGATGCCAAAATCACAAATAAGCTACTGGGGGAATTAATTTGAATACATAACTGGAAGAAGAAAAGAAACGCAAAGCAGATTTGGAAGGTGTCTTTTATGTCAGAATACCTCATGGAAAAAGGAAGACAAGGCCTTTAGTTAAGTGAAATCACTTCAGAATACCTCCTGCCAGCAGATATTACCAGCCTCCAGCTAGCCAAGGCTTCCAACACACAGCATCTGAAACGTGAGCAAGAAATCTCTAGCACCAATTCCCCCAGGGATGTCAAGAGATGTGTCCTGAATAGCTACCAGCTGTAGTTCCCCAGCTCAGGCTGGAGTCTAGTGCCCCAGCTGTGATGGTTAGGATAACTTCAAAACAATTTTTTGAGAAGTGCACATTGCGTAAGTGTGGACAATGGACATACATAAAGCTGATAGGACAATTAAAACATAACAGTTAGAGTATAGGTTAGGGCTTCAGTACAGCTGTATCCTTAGGACTAGTGTGTCCTTGGAGCTATCTGGAAAGAGCTATTTTTCCTGGATGAGAAGGAGTGCTTTGTTTTGGTGTAGTTTAACTCTGAATCACGATTAGCCTCTAAAAGCACTCCCAAGCTGAAGCTTGGAATGCTACCTCCACAGTTCCTTTAAAATTAAGAAAACACCTTTCTAAGACACAATTTTTGTGACAATTTTAGTGGGTTTTTTTCAGTCACAGAGTAACACCAAAAAATGAAGGAGCATCAAACACTTCTGATGCCCTTAGGTAAGTTTGCATGTATGTCTGTGTCTGTGCGTGTGTGTATGTCCAGATATACACACACACGCACACACACACACATATATATATATACACACACACATATACACACACACATATATGTATGCTAGCCTGAGGCTGCCAGAAACTTTGCCTGCTGAATGAATTATAGAACAGGAAGCAGATGGGCTGTGTATATGAAACAACCACTATCTGGCATGATATGCTGCGCAATTTGGCTGCAAAGATTAAATTGAGCTATTGAATGTTTAATACACTATGCATAACAAATACAGCCAGAGCCACAAAACAGCATAAATTACAGAATTGGTATTCATGCTGCCTTTCCCAGGAATCAATACACTGCCACAGCTCATAAGAGTCTGTTGTTTAATACACATAAAGAAGAGAAGAATTCTTCTATTAAAATGAGTTATCTGGGCTATTTACCAAAGGCAGTGATTTAACAGTGGTAAAGTCTATGTAGTGCTGTTGAATGCAGATGATAATACTTCTTGTCCTTGTCGGCCTATTTCATAGCTCCTATCAGTTGCTGCTGCTGCAAGGTCCCCTGGGTACATTAGCAGTCAGCCCAGGAAGTGTGTTTAAGTAACGGACATAATGTTCACATTTGCTAGACCAGCCTTCTCCCTAATCATGAATTATTCTTCCCCAAGGCTCAATTGGAACATTACTTTAGAAGCATAAGATTTAATCCTTTTCAGCTGATTGGAGGGAATGATTACAGTATTATTTTCTTGTACAGGCTGTCTCCAGTGAAGGTGCCTTTTTCTGTCCCCATCCTTAATAGGCAGCAATTTTTATTTCCCTGGAGGGAAATGGCAGTGTATTCAAAATGGGATAAATCTTCAGGAATGTGAGGTGCTGAGACTGTAGATCACTGATGGTTAGTTAATTAGTTTAGCCCTTGCTTATTTCATCTCCAAGACAAAACACCTTCCTACAATGCAAAAGGAAGGAAACACGCAAATAACCGATCATACTGCCTACAAAATCTAGCCTCTGTGCATTTGATTTCAGAATGTAACTTACAGTTTTGATTTCTGTTTGGATGCAATCAGCCAAATAAGCAGTGCACTGTTCCCTTAGACTTTTCTGACTGCTAAGGATTATTTGACCTGCAGAAATAGATAGTATCTTTATTCACTGGAAACTGCTGAAACTGATACAGGCAGAAGGATACAAAAGGAGATGTGTAGACCAGCAAGAATATTATTGCAGTTGGCATACAGAGATATGTTTACTCAGACAGTGAATCCTGTATCCTGTGAGATTAAAAAACAAATATTTTTTACACATAAATGTTAAATGTATATTTGCACACTGGACCCACAAATCACCAATTACTGGTGTTTTGACGTTAGAGATGGGAAAAAAATTATAGTTGTATCATCTTTATACTACATGAGAATATGGCTTGAAAGCCTAATAAATCTCAATTTTTCTTTAAGAAGGGTAAGACCCTCTAAGATTTTGGAATCCCCTCACTGAAGCAGGTGAAACTATGGTTTGCCATTGCATAAACATTTTTAATTATCCAAAAATTTTTCTCAGGGAGACATACTTTTAAAGCAATAAAATTGGAGGAGAAGCAATACAATCTCATTAATATATTTGTAACCCAAAATAATTTTTAGTTCATCTTTAATTTAAAGAGAGGCCTCAGATCTGTCATTCTGCAATTTATTTACAGGGTCATGATATTCTGACATTGCTTACAAGTATATTATATTGCCAAGAGCTAAATACAGTGCTTGCAAAGTGCAGGAAATCAGAATGCCTGGGGCTGACATTTTTTAATCTCTAAAACAGTGGATAAAAAAATTAAAATTAAATTTGCAGGAAAAGGGCATTTTAAAATAATGATTCATTGTTAAATGAAGGTAAAAAGGCTAAAAAGATGTTCAAGGACTATGTCAGCTTGGGTTCTTTACTTCTTTTCCTTACTATACAAAATCATATTTTGATTCAGGCTCAGAGATATATGTTAAAAGCAGAACCAATTATTTGCAACATTTTTCAGACACTGACAAGAATATTTCTTCAGTTCTTGATAAAAAGTTGAAAGGTCATGGAGAACTTTTATCTTGGCATGTGGAGCAGAGTGTGAGGGTTATCTGGAAAGTACTAATGTTCACACTCTGCGGCCTCACCCCATGAGCAAAGTGTGAAAATTTTTCCCTGAGGTTCCTCTCTAAAACATTCTAGTCTAAACTGAGTCACCAACTGCATAAGTTACCCCATAAATGATATTTGGATTTTACATTCCTTAGCTTCATTTTTCTGCATTTACAGTTCTTTGCATAATGGGTAACATTCACAGCCCAGTTATTTTCAAGAAAACTTACCTAAATTTAATTTGCCATAAGCAATGACACACAGCCATAGTTTGAACAGAAACTCTACAAATATCACATTTGAAGTTTACATATATAGGATCAATTTTTTTTTTCTTCCCTTAATATATAGTACTTGTCCTTCAGGATCAGGACGGCTATCTATAATAATACATTACTGTGGACACAGTTTTACTCTGAAAAAAGAAAGAAATTTATCATCTCCCTGAGCCCTGGAAAAGTGTGTGGACTTTTATTTAAACAAGATAAGCAGGCCATTCTTGAGCTGCAATGATCAGAAAGATGATGATGGGCAGTGAATTGATTCTAAGGATCGTCCGTGCCTGAATATTGAACCTTTGCCAAGACTGGAAAATTGGTTTCCTGGAGAATCCACAATAGCAAAAAAAAGAATGTCTAGCTTGTAACTTGGACCTCAACTGCACAGAGGCTTAGCACCTCTGTAATTCAGATTATGATTCAAATTTAATCATACTTAGGAGTTATTTCTGTTAGGGACTATAACCAGGCATCTCTGCAAAGTATGAAGAAGGGACATATTCCTCCTATATTGACATCCATTAGCAAGAAAACTGTACAAATCTAGTAAGAGGCTGATAAAATTCCTAAAGGAAAATCTGAAAACTGCAGAATTCAGATTGACAAATGTATGAACATCAGTATAGGGAGACTAGAGGAAAACTATTGGCCCCATGCAAGAGTGAGTCCCCTCTTATGTCACCCAGTACACACAGAGCACATTGAATTGTGCTGGCATGGTATCTCAAGTTGTCTCATGATCTTAGTAAATCTCATAGATCAGTGTTCATCCAGTATTATTTCTTCAGTAACTTCTGGTTTCTTGAGTGACTCTATCCTCTTACTCCTCAGGGACTCTACAATCTCAGCTTCCTAACATTTTATCACTGTGAAGAATTCAGTTTCATAAGCAGCGAAATAAGCTGAAGGTACTCAAAAATGTTTTGCAATTGCTTGCCCATCATTTTTCTTACTTTACTCCCAAGAAGATAATTTATGATTCCTGAATTAGTAGGATCCCTTCTATATTCTTTCAGATACTAGAAATCGGATCAGTTTCTTTTGATGAGAAAAGGAGTTCAAGAGGAGTAGAAATAAGCAACCTTTGAGCTCTTTTGAGATCTCACTCTGTGTTGCATGAACATTGCACATGATTGATTTGCTATAATTCTTGTAGTTATTTTTTCAATCATCAATAGTTGAAAATAGTTACAATCAGCCTTTTTGTGATCTAGAGAAACAGAAATACATAAAACTGGTTATATGAATAGTGAAGACACTATGTGTTATTTGATAGTGAAGACAAGACACTTCCCAGATGCTAGGAAAATGTTCCATTTAAAAGGTGCTTGGTGTTATTTATTTTTGATTCAAAAAAATACCCCATACCAAGCCAAAAGTAAGTTTCTCTGAATATATTCTGTGAACTAACTAACAAACAAGAAAGGATGAACTATAACAATTTTTCTTCATTCAGTGAAATGAGTTTGACATGGTTTCTGTGCTATTTGTAGATAACTGCCAACAAAAAGAATTGTTTGAAAGTAAATTTGTGCTCACAATAAGAGCAATCCCACACAAAGCAGGCACCAAAACTAAAATACAGATGAGAGTTCACTGAAGTGAAGCCACTAGCAATTAATGTCCAGAACACAAAACAAAAAACAGTTTAAAATCAGTAAGCTGCCCAACTTAATGAATAAATCCCCTCCAAGAAGAGTTATCATAGAGGAATGTGAATGACTAAAAAGCAGTGAGGCATTCAGCATTATTCTGATTGTAACAGTAAATGTCACAAATTTATGAACAGTCTCATGCAATTAAGTTTTCCTAAACAGCGAGACCGTATTCATGAAATAGCAGTTCTATATGTCACAGTTGAGCTATAAATATTAATATTTCTATAATAATTATAATTTAAAAAATGCAAATATCTCTGTCTGTGAGAGCAGAAACTAAAACTCAAGTCTTTCACTCCATATACTATCCACTATATTTGGTTCAATGCAGAAAGGTGAAGAGCAGGGAAAGAGGGAGAGGAAGACATGGTCATTAATGTGCTGTGTGCGGAGTCAAATTGCATAGGTTTGCTTCAGGTGGGTGGAAAACATGCATACTTGACCAGCTTCTACAGGAGATGGCGCCGAGGGAGAAAGGCGGTGGAAACCGAAGGAGTTTTACTTCAAATACTGGATAAAACTCAGGCACTGATCACCTGTGCACTAACAAGAGGAAAACCTTTTTTGGCACATCTCTAGGGACTAAAAACTTCATTGTCAAAAAATAAGCAGTGACTAAACTGTTATGCATGGAATTAGGAATCACACTTTTGGTTCTGATGCCTAGTTCGACTTACATCCCTTCACAGGTACTGAAGATCTTTCTGAGAAAGCCAACCAACAGAGGACTTGAATCCAGGTGTGCCAAACAATTGTCAATCACTGGCTCAACTTCCCTGGTTTTAGGAGGGCCAAAGACCCTGTTTTAGCCATAACCCTATTTTAGTCCTAGATTAAGTAGTAGCACAGAAATGGGGGCACCTTCTGGAATGCTGAGGTTAATGCACACACTTAGGGAAGGAGCTAATTCAAGCTGATGTCAAAGCTGAGATTCAAATCTCTTTCTTTTTTTTTTTTCATTCTTTTTCTTTTGAAAGAGCATAAAATGCTTCAACCTTAGTTTCCTCATCTTTAGAAGCAAGTTAGAAACCTCTTTGAGAGCTGTAAGAATTACCATTGTTTATAAAATAGTTGAAGGTCAAAGGTATCATTAAAGGTATTTTTAGATTTTTAAAATATTTTTAGAAGATGGAAATGGCTGTATTAAGCTTTGCAGTAAGTTTCAGCATAAGAAGTACAAGCTCTTTAGGAATATATAATTTACTTTTTGAACTGTAAGATTATATGTTCGTTAACATACTTCTCTAACTATTCAATAATTTACACAGAAATATGCCAGAAAATACCCCACTGGAATTTTACTCTCTATCTAAGGTAATATTATTTAGCCCTTGAGAAGTTAAGGGTCGGTGTAGCACATGTGAAAAGTAATTTTTCCTAAAACAGCTTTCAAAGTAATAGATGGCTCTAATTGAGCAAAAAGAAGCACAAATATCACATCCTCTTCTGTTACCTCTAGAAGACCTGTATTGTCAATAAAAAAATGAGTAAATTAGTTAGATTTTTTTTGCTGGTGGTTGTAGAAGGTACCCATCTTTTGACTACACAAAAATTGTGCTGTCAAACAAGTGCTATGAACCTCCGTTCATCTTCTTTACTCACTTGTACAGTGATTGAGACAGTACACTGGCATACTTGAGAATCACTTATCACAAATACAACATGTTACTGAGAACCAACTGTGCTTGTGACTCTGCCAGAATATTTCTTCTCTTGAAGTGCTCAAATGTCAGGTTGAGGTAATGAAGCAGTCAATGCTTGAGATAACTTTAGTCCAACAGAGAAAGCAGCAATGTCTTTTTTTTTTTTTTAACCCTGTAAAGATTTTATTGGCCGATAAATTATTCACTTTCAAATCAAACTTTAGGATCGAAAGGATGAGGAATGTCCAGAACTCAGTTATTTTAAGGTTTTACAAAAAATGTCCAGATAAACAGATGCCTATGCACTTTTTAAAAATTCACCCTACGCATCAATAGATTTTGTCTATCTGAAGCCTTTTATGATAATAACTGAACACAGAATTTCATACTCTTTTCAATTATCTACAATAATGTCACCAGACATTCAGTTTTCTGGAGTGTACTGATAAGTAATACAGCCAGTGCTCTCACTTACCTGAAGGGTTTGTTTCTTTGCAAAGACTACATCAAAATAAATGGCAGCAAGAGCATCTCTTTTCCCTTTTATTTCCTTATTCAAATGAATATCACCAAATTAAATAAAATCAATATCAAGAGATGCAGGGTACCTAAATTTACTTTGACATCCAGTCACTGGCTTGTGCCCTAAATCTACAACTTATGAATACAGTGCCCAAGAGAAGGCTGCCAAAATATCCTAATCTTATGACAATTTAGCAATTGGTAGCACAGTTAATTTCATTGTAAATATAACTCTGTTGAAGAATACATCTATGAAATAATTATATTTTGCTTAGTAATTATATTGCATCAAAAAAGTGAGAAAAGAAATCCTTGATTTTATTATTTCAAACTACATTTTTCTGTGGCCCAGTCATTCAGGTTTGTGTACCACATGTCCCATCATGTCAACATTTACCTCTAAGATAAACTGATGAGAAAGCAGTTGACTGCTCCTCTCATTCTCTCAATTAGGCAATTTAGATTTTCATTTCGATTTTTCAATTGGCAGAAAGCCTGGAAGATCAGTTTAATGAAAACCTGAAAGGGTGAGAGCTAGAATACCATCCCAGGATTGTTCACAGTCTTTCATCATCCCATTTTGCGAGTATGCAACAGCATGGGAGAAATTTTAAGGTTTAGAGCCTCAGCCTGACAACTTTGCTGCAGCATAACAGCCAAGTCTGAAATCATCACTTATACCCACTTTTTCTTTTACAAGTTAATAAGGAAAGAGCAAAAAGTAAGCTGAGAGGAGAAATAGAAGAGGATTATCAGGGGGAGGGATGGGCAAGAAAGTCCCAGTCTGAACCATCAGTAGGTGATGACAGCAGGCTTTGAACAAAGAGGCCTGAAGCTTGGGTCTGCAGCTATGGCATGCTTCACCAGTCAGAAAGTTTGACTGGCCTCTAACCTGATAAGAAAATTAACCTATTCTTGCCAATTGACTTGTCTGTAGAGTGAAAATGTTCTTGGCAGGTGTGTTGTTGGAAAGCATCCTCAGAGTGGAGCAATTTAGATCCGCAGAGTTTGTCGCGGTCTGCATCCCAGCCCATCTCCAGTCACCCTGCAGTGATTCCTACCCCTTGCCCATGCTGGCCACGTAAAAAATTCTGTATTTCCAGACAACATGCTTTTTGTGAAAGCTATTGTGGTATTCAGGTTCTCTGTTTCTCTGTGCCTTTTCTTTTATTCAAGGTTATTCTATCTGCTTTCCAGTATCTAGAAAGCCTAATCCCCAAGGAAACATATGGTACACATTTCCAGCAAATGCAGTATGCAGTTATTTCTGAAATAGTCAGGAATTATTTTATAAATGTCTTTCAGAAACACAAGGTTTTTCAGCTGATCAGGATGTTTTCCTATTTAACATTGATTTAAAAGCTTTGCCAAGTGTACCAGGAAGTTAAGAGACAAATTCACAGCATACAGAAAGGCAGCTGTTTTTTCCCCCTGAAGTTCTGGCAGTTTAACCAAATGTTTCTTTCCACAACAGCAACAAGTAAGGTATAAAATAACTTTGCTTCATTACAGAGCCAAATTAGAATTTGCAAAAGGCTTCCACAAGAAGAACATGTGTGCACACTTAGTTGGTATTTTTCCCTGTGAAGGGCATGAGAGGACATATAAATTTAATCACACATTTCACTTAAAGACCATTTTGGTATGTGAGGGGACAAAATATCCTTAGCAGCTGCTCTAAGATGTGTAATGGATTCCCAAGCAAAACTTTTCCATCACTAACTAAATGTCATTAAAAATACCACTGAAAAGCTTCAAACTTTGCCCTCTCAGATGAAAACTTGTTTAATGTAATGCCATGCTGTGAAATCAGAACCTAATATAAGTACATTTAAAACAAAGCAGAATTTTTTCTTTTATAGAAAAGCTAAACAATCTAGTTATTCATAACAATTAACAGCATCTTGTGCTGCAGTTTTTAGAGTAACTTCAGCTGAACATCATTCATTATTTTTTGCAACTATCAACTTTGGAACGAAGAACCACTCAATTTTGCCAATTTTTTTTTTAATCCTATGTGTTTACTACTCTTTTTTTTCCACAAACACCTGCAGTCAGAGTTTTCCCAATATGAGTGACGACACTTGTGCACTAAGAAAGCACTACCTTCTAAAAAACTTTTTACTATTCTTCCATTTGAAAGTTTTGCTGGCAAGGAAGAAGAAAAGGTAATGTAAGTCACAGTTCACCAAATTAGAAGCCACTGGGAGAAAAGACCACAATAATCCAGGGCTTCAAATCTAGCACTGATTGTATGAGCTCAGTGACATTTTCATAATTCAGGTCTGATTAGCAATTCAACAATATGCACCTATGCAAGTCTGACACCCTTTAACAGCCAGAGTACCTCATCTAAAGGTACAGAGACAGGGCACCCGTCTTTCATACCTCAGAAACACACCTCTCTCAAGGTTTTCCTGTATCTCTATTCTGTATATGGGCAAAGCTACACTATTAGTATTATCTGCTAAAATGATAACACTATTGAAAAGTCCTTTTAACAAAAATTGTACTTCCCTAATCCATTTAATACAGGCAAAGTGTATGGGATATCAATAGCAAGCACTTCTGTCCAAGTGCCTTGAAATGTACAAGGTCTGTAGAAGCCTATAAAATATTTCAAAGACTTCACTGCTGATGGAGGCAGAGAAAAGCGAGCATATGGATTTACAGCCCCAGCAATTTCTGAAACTCTTTTAGTTTCACTTGGGCCAACCAGACCTTTTCCAGTATAAAAAGAAGGGTGTTCCCCAATGGAAGCCACTAGCATAATTGTATTTGTACACACACATGCAAAAACTAATCACTGCCTAGAAAAAAGAAAAAAATAAAAATACTACACACATTTATTTTTTTTTTAATTGGCCAATCTATATTTGTTGAAGGATGTACCTATAGGTATACTCAGGAAGGATTTGAAGCAGGGGGCTTGACAGTTCATTCAACAGCTAGACTCTGGGAAAGAGCAGCAGTGCTTGAATCTCTACTCAAAAAGCGAATTCAGCGTGCACAAATTTCACACACCATAACCAGCATGCACCTTCACAAAAAGGAAGCAGTGCTTATGTTGATCCCATCTCCTGTGTGTGCTTAGAAGACGAGTGGAGGGGTGATTAGCGGGTCTTGGAGGGCTCCTGGTCTGCAGGCTCTGTCTGCACCCAGCCCTGTGAAACTGCCAGCACATCTAGGGAAGCACGCGTCTTATCTACCCTTCTGTTTGTACTGCTACACCCAGCAGTGAAAATACCTTTCCCTAAGGCCCTACAGAATCATGCAGTGATGAAATCATTGCCTCTTCATTCCAAGACTGATGAACCCCCTGACTGTGAGTGCTGGGAGCCGGCTGTGCTCCCCACCACACCAGCACTGAGCAAGCCAGGAGCAGTGCTGGCCCGAGGAGGACTCTGAAGCCAGAGGCAGCCATCCTCTGAGCATGGGAGCGTACTGCACAGCAAGGCTTCAGACCACCAGATAGAGAGCTGCTGGCCCTCAAAGCCCTGGCTTTCATCCCCTGCTCCCAACTGCTGCCACAGATATCCAGACTTTATTGCAGAGCTGAGTTTGGATAGCTGCAGGAACAGCTGGAAGTGGGAAGCAAGAGCCAGACATTGGCTCCAGTGCAGGACACAGCTGTTCTGAAAAAGGAATCAAGAGAAAGCAAAAAAACTGTCTTCAGAAGCTTCAGCCACTAGTGAAAGAGTTTTCTAGTTTTGCTTCCCTCCTTATAAGTCTGAAATAGATGCCACAAGACTGCTTCTGGAGGTCCTCTGTGACCAGAGCTAGGGAGGCTCAGTACACACTACACAAATGTGGTCTTTTCTTGGGGAAAAATGAGACACCCTTGGTTAAAAATTGCATCAGACATTAGTGCTCCCAGTGAGACAAATGCCCTGCTGAAGTTTCAATTTCAGCCAAGACACAATCCACAAGGTTATTTAGCAACATGCACCATGTCTTACAGCATATTGCAAACATACAACTATGGGACAGTTCAGCAGATCTTTCAGGAAAGCAAAACCCACAGCAGTATAGTGGTACATATGCCCTAATATGTACTAATGTACCTAATATGTGCTTCTAATATGGGCAAACCCAGCCACTCTAAAGATACACCCAAATATAGTACTTGTAGTTAAAAAATTGATGAAAAGGAACATGCAGCTGACTACTTAACACGAACACTCCAAAGACTCAGCTATCCTGTAAGAAGAGCAGGACCTCTGATCTGCCACAAAGTACGCAGACTCATTTGCTGTCACCTAGTAAAATCTAACATGCAGAGCACTGTTACCTAATTCACCTAAAAATAAAGTAGCATAAACTTGTTGCCAAAATTTAAGTTGCATTCAGACTGCATGCTGGACTTTTGAGCACTGTCTAGTACCTAAGGTAGTGTGGTAATAGGAAGAATGCCAACATGCAGTAGAAGTACATAGCACACACAATATCAAACCCCCTGTGGAAAAAAAACAAAGACCAGAACGGGAGCACAGACTGAGAAACAGTTATGGTACGATCTGAGGAGATGTCTGGCTTGGTTGAGCAGCAAAGAATGTATCAGCTTGTTTGGAGATAGCCAACCAGTGAATGATTTCTTCAAGGACAACCAGCAGCTTATAAGGTAAAAAAGGACAAATAATGCTAAGTGTCAAGATTTGAAGGATATAAGTCACACCTTTAAGTATATCTAGGGTGAGAAAAACAGTTTTGACCTTTGCACAATACACTGTAAACCTACTGAAAACCCATTTGAGACCAGACTACCATAATTTCCTTGCAATTTACTAATCATTTGCTTCCAATACAACAAACCCACTTTTCCTGCCCACTACATTAACTACTATTGCTTTACTGTTCTCTCACATTTACCATATATCTCTTTGGAATGGGCTATTAAATACTGTTTTCTTCTCCAAAGCAAATAGCTCCAATCTGTGATTATTTTACAAACTCATTAAATTTTGATTATTTTTTCAATACTTGTCTTCCGTGAGTTCTCGCACTGATTGTAACTCCCTCCCCTGCACTTGCTTCCAAAACTTCCAGAGTCTCTTATATGTCACTTTCATTTTAATTAGACAAATGTCCAGGCAACATGTTAATATATTTTGTTTTCCATTACTAAAATTATAGTCTAGAAGCATATTGAATGAACTATTCTAATGGTATAATGAATTTTCATAATAGAAAGAACAACTTTAATTTATAAACAACCACTGTGTATATTAGTTCGCAATTTTTCTGTTCTCCTAAGCAGAAAACTTCAAATTAATTTCTGATGATTGAAACTAAAGGAATTATGGTCCCATATTTTAGTTAATAATTTTTGTAGCTATGAAAGTTTAAATTATATATCTACTGTTTTTGAAACGTTTTGCAGGCTCTGACAATCAGCTCTTGAAATTGCTTCCAGATTAAAACTGTCATTTTCAACATAAAAAGTGAAGTCCAACATTTCTATGCCTTTACTGGTAAATCGTCACAAATCATTGCTCATTCAATGCAAATTACAGATGCATCATACCAGTATTGTCAGAAAATTGCATTCCTTTGATGAGGAAACTCTCAAAGCAGCTTTGTTCTAGACTAGCATGCCTTGAGTATGGGTTTCTTAATGGAATTCTGCACCAAGTTCCTCATTAACTTTGTTTAAAAGATTTCAGTAATTTTAAAAGGAAAATTAAATAGTTAAAAGCAAGAAAAAGTAGTTAAAAAGTAGTTAAAAAGTAGTATGAGAAGTTAAAAGCAAGAAAAAAAAATAATGACAAATAAACAGCTTTTTCAAAGATTGGAAATAAATCAAGCACAGCTCATCAAACATCTCTATACCTTGCCATGATTCATGCTGAATTTCTCTTTGAAGAACCTGGATAGCATGGAAGAGGAGTCCATTTTGAAAGAGTTGGTCTGTGAGTGTTAGTCTTACTATCATGGGAAGCAGAAGAATGAAGTAAGCAGGATAAGGTCAACACATTAACATTTACATGAATTCAGATCCCATATAGTTTTAATCCTCTTCAGTGACAGGCAAATCATCAGAGAGGAGGAAATGAGACTTCAACATTAATTCAAAATGCCTGGTTTAACCTTTAGAAAATAATTCAATTTTCTCTTTCCCTCCCTTTCCTGTTCTCCTTTCCATGCACCACAAAAGTACTTTTCTGTTTCTCCAAAATTAACTATGTCTTTTTCAAGCTTTCATTTAAATTTGGAGAAACTGTCCATGCACACTTTATGAGACCTAAAGTACACATGTGGGACTTAAATTCCTTTCAAACTCTTTGTGTCGCGTTCCTGTAGACTTATCTGAACTAACAAAGAAGATTGAGTCAGGATTAGCTTCTATTCACCCAAAATACCAGTGGACAAATGTTAGCAGTCACTGTCTGGGAGTTCCAGGTGAACTTTTCAGTAACAAATCACCCAAAAGGGACAAACGGGCCTCAAGTTACAATGAAGGGATTTCACCAATTATTTTAGACGGAGGACTAAAGAATTGTTATTCCAATGTAAGAAAGCAAAGCTGGGGAGTGGAGAAGGGAGTGGTCAAGAGAATCCCAAATCTTAAATAAATAGGACTTAAAAATATCAAACGTTGAGAAGACCAAAGCTTTAGAAAATGGGAGGTTTTTGTATGGTTCCTTGGGACTATGTAGTGTAATAATTGTTCTTTCTACTGGGATCCTTCACATTTCCCCAGGCAGGTGAGCTGCTTGCAGTGTCTAGAAAACTGCAGTTGGGAGAAGGACCAGTTTAAGCAAATCTGGCTGTCCTAGATCAGCAGAATCAAAATGAGATAACATAGTGTCCTTGTCTCAGGCAGGACATTAAGGAGGGTAAAATATAGTACTCCAAAGAACTGAACCTACTCAGACCCAGACCCAAATGGGTAGGAGCCAGCTCGCCTTGCTGAGAGACAGACTCTAAAGATTGAAATTTTCCTTATACAGCAATACTTTATTTCTAACCACATCAGCATAAGTTGTTCCTCTTTCTGGAAAAGTTTTTTGTTTTCCTTCATGTAGGTTACTGTGAAAGTGTGTGTTCATCTGCATCACTCTCATAAACAAATCTTAATGGCTTTCAAACTGCTTGTCTTTTGTTACAGACAAGTTATCTGTTATTTCTCTGTAAAATTCACCATTGCAATAGTACATTTATACAGAAATGAGGATAGTCAGTCCCTACGTAGGATGAGACACAGGAATATTACTGAAGTTAAGCACTTGCAGAAGAAATGTTCTCATACTCCAGCTAATGTGGTATGTCATGAAGCAGGACTGAAGAAATGTTTCTTGAATTTAAAGGTGCATGCTGAAAAACAAAAACCAATCACAGATTCAATTTTTTGATGAATATGTAAAAGTATATGTTTATTCCACTTAATCTCTACTGAAAAAAAAAGCCAAAAGCAAAGCAGTCTTTTTTATTTTAATTTCTTCCATGTTCACTATGGTCAAAAAAGTTCCATCATTTTCATTTCTTGTCTGGCACTGACTTAATTTTAAATACAACCCAGTAGAGTACTCAGTTGCCAAATTGCTGCATTTTTAAACATTCTAAATAGGACATTAGTTCTTAGCATGAATGTTTTGAAATCTGATCAACAAGCCGTTTCTCAATACATTAGGCAAAGCAAGCAAAATTAGGCTGTTTTATGTCAGGTACTTAGCACAAATCCCTTAATAATGTGTTTGAGTGCAGAAACCATTAATAAATGCATAATTCCCTAAGACAGGCTTGATTAATTAAGTCATATGTGTATCCTTCTAATTAAAAAAAGAACATTAGGCAGATGAGTGGAATTTCTGAGTACAAAATTCAAAGGCTGTTTTGCTTTTATTTGAACAACGAAAGAAAAGCTGCTCGTTAATATAGCTGCCAAAAAACCAGCAAGAGTGCTGACACAATCCCCCCAAACTCTGACTTGTTCAAAACAGCTAAGTATTTACTCGCTCATTTGTAGTCCAATTTTTAATCAGGTAGCTGCTTGATTAATCCAGGCAGTTCAAATTACAAAGGCAGCTGCTGCTAATATATACATAACTAGATGATATGTTGGCCGCATTTCTTTGAGTAAATTGTTTAAAACCAAAGACTCACAGGATTTTACACTCTCAGGAAAAACTATTTTATGAAAAAATAACAGCCTGATTGTTGACCACAAACTCTTCCCAGGCATGCGCTTTACTGTTGTGTGGACTGCAGATGTTGGTAGGATAACATAATCTGTAGCAATACCAAAGCAATAGCTATTTTTAAATGCATAGCTTTTCTTGTAAAACAATTAGCTTTTTGAGGTTCCTTGCTAAAACAAATAAACAAAACCAGACAGAACAGAAAACGCAGTGTTATGAGACATAACAGGAACATGAAAAAATCCTGCTAAGCTAACAGAAACTGTTAAGCGTAACAATTTAGCCAAGGTGATTTTTGAGGATAAGTAGGATTGATAACAGTCAGCACAATTTGGCATAATAATGCTACCAAGCTGAATACAAGCCCAGTACTATAAGGTTTTAGTCTTAAAAACATGAACCTGTTGAAGACAAATGGAAAATTTAGCAGCTCATAGGTTGGTAAACCTGGTACCCATCGGGCAGAGACAACAAACTGATCTAAAGGACTCTACTGCTTTGAGTAGGGGGCTTGAACTATATGAACTTCAGACATCATTCTGTGACATTGGCCCCTGAAGCATTACCCTACTTACAAGAAAACAATGTCCTATGGCTCTTTAATTTACTGCGAAGTCCTGGGATTTTGGTGAGAAAACGACCATGTGTGTGAAAGCAAGAGAGAAAACAGTAGGCAATGACTAAGGAGCTGACACTGATAGATTTGATAGAGACTTGACAAAATGCATTGCATCCATGGGACAGGATGGAGAGAGGAAAGCAGAAACAAGGGTGTAGAAGTGATTTGAGTAAGATTTATGAGCATCCCAAGTAACACAATTTGGACCTAACAGAGCTGGCAAAGGGCTTGAATCTCATGGCCTGAAAGAAACTAAAAGTCAGATCCAGTTGTAAAGCCACTGAATTGGTTTCTCCAAATGCAACCAATGATACAAAAGGATCTAGTCTTTTAATTCTTTCACTGCTATATCCTAAACCATCAACATAAGCAACATAAAAATAAAAATAAAGAAAAGCAGCTCAGCATAAGACCAGCCAGAAGGCTGCTGCATGTAGTCCTAATTGGTTGGTGCAGCTTGATTTCCAGTTCAGGCCTTATGTCTAGGCAATTACATAATTCCCAACAAGAGTGACAAGACTGAAATAAGGCCCACCATGACTGCTACTTTTTCCCCTGTGTCTTCCTCTAAAAGAGGATTGGCTACAATGACTGAGAGAGCGGCTGAAGCTTAGACAGACAGGCTGGGTCTGCAGCTATGAAGAAGACAATACATTACTGCCACACAATGAGTGCACGATGACTTGCTGTGCTGGACATTTATAGGAGGTTACATAAGGGCACAATTGTTGAGTAATCTGGAATATGACTTTGAATTAAGCAGGAATGTACTTTATTAGACAAGTAAGAACTGCATACAGCTCATCATCTGAGTTCTAACACCCTGAGTTGCAAGTCTGAGATCTCCACTCAGAGAGAGATGCTCTATCCAAAAAGACATACAAGACCCGACTTGCTCTTGCCTGCTTTTGCTATAACACATATTCAGGCATCCACCAGTGTTCTGCTTAGTAGATGGATACAAGGATATCACTCTTTAAAAAATCCAATAAAGAAGACTTAAACCAACAAGACGCTCATCATAAGACAACAAATCCTGTTACTAAGAGTTTGGAAAATTACAGGGAAATGTACAGAGACAGGATGCTGGAATTGAACAAAAAGAATATGTACAGGAAAAATTAGGTTGGAAAATGCTTATATTAGGAGGGAGTGTTGTTACAAGCATCAGACTTGAAAGCAGCTTGCTTGCAGCTTGATGTGGTCAATAAGTATGATAAGAATGACAGAGAAAATAAACAGAATCAGTCTAGATTCAAGTGCTTAATAGTAACTCCTGTTAAAACACAGGCTCTGGCTTGGCCTCAGTTAAAGACAAGGAAAAGAAAATAAAGTTTCTGTATTCTAGAGAGGTTTGAGCTGAATGGAATTAATTTTTGGCATGGGAAGAAGTAACATCTATCCTACAAATCAGCCACCTTTTTCAGCAATTTTTCTATCTAACACAACTTAAACTCTCAGTGCCTTCCTGAACTGTAATTAAATCCATGCACTAATTTCTTCCTGTGAGAAACTGTCTTCTTTCTAATGTTTACATGCAAGCCCAGTGTCTCCTGTTGCTCTAACCTTCCAGATCATTCCTGTGCTATCTTTCATCTCCCATGCCCTTTGTCTGCTGCCCTCCTGAAAGATTTGCCAAGCTTATTACACTCTCCAGAAGTTACAGCCTCTCTCACATCTGCCACTCACCAAATCCTTTCTTTCCTCTCCTTCTTTCTGCTACTGTTCCATCCATAACCTTGTCAAAAGCCTATTCATTTTGATTGGGGTTGCAGTGTTTTAATTTTGATTGTTGGTTTCAGTCTTCTGAGAAAGAACACAAACATAATTATCAGTTATGCTGCGTATTGTACGTGTGAAAATGAGATCTAGAGTGGTCTGGAACCTGACAGTTTGACTGATGAGGCTATTCCTGATTTAGGTGCTTTCATAATGTAAAGTCATGCTGGTTTACAAAAAGAAACCAAAATCAGACCTTACTCTGCAGACAGGCATTGAAAAAATTGCAGTAGGTAGATTTTTGTCAATACTGTCGGTTTTCCTTAAACATTTGTTTTTTGCTATTGCATGCCCTTGGCTCCTGGCTGGCAACACATTAGAGTGCAAGTCTATTCCCTGAAGACCAGCATTCTGTCAGCTTATTTTTCCTTCAGACCCAAGTCAGTTTAAGATCCAGCTACATGTGATCTAGTCTTCTAAGGTCAAATATCACATAACACTAATAAAAAATTTTAAAAATTTTTGAGATACAGAAGTTTTCCTCTCTATCAAAACCTTCTTTCCTTCACTGCTTCTCTTACTGTCTTCTGGACCACTTATTTTTTCTCTCTGTTTTTTGGCATTTTTTAAAGTATTTGGGGACTTTTTTGGTTGGTTTTTCCTTTTTAGAATATCTCTGTTGTAGAAAATGCTTACAGTCCAAGTATATACTCCAGGACACTGAAAGTATTCATTTTCACCTTTCCTACATACACAAAGATTTCCTATATATGTAAACCAGCATTTAGACTGGGCGTGTTGACATGCTCCAAAAAACAAGGGAAAAATATTTGCCAAGTTTCAGCTTAACTAAGAAGAGCGTTTCTTTCCTTGCAAGACCTCATTCTGGTGAATATCAGGGACAGACAATGCAGCATGGACATCCAGAGACAAGTTTCCTCAACAATTATATTTTCTTCCCTTGTACACAATCCCAGTGTTATTAAATGTTTGCAGACCATTCACTGCAGGAGACAAGGGCACAGCCAATTCAGACTGAAGCCTGGAACAAGGATAAACACTGAAATTCTGGAACTCACCTAACAGCCAAGGGTCTGGAGCCAGGGCCAGAATACGAGCCAAGGCTAAAGCCAAAGACAGGAACTAAACAAGCTGCCAAGAGGCAGGACCCAGAGCCAGGATATGGTCCAAGGTTATGAGCCAGAGCCAAGATAGAAGTCAAAGGTCAGGAATATATGCCAGGGACTTGGATCAACAACAGGCTTCAAGAGCTCAACAGCTGAAGAGAAAATACAGACACCACTTTAATGCCCTGCAACTAAGTACATGGAATGGCCACACATGTGACTGTGCTGCTGAAAAGCATCAGCCTTCTCTCACCCAACAATTTCTAACAGACTCCTGCTAGCACTGAGCTCAGGCCAAAGCTAGCAGTCCAGACTCAAATAAATTGCAAACCATTGCATCACAGCTAAGTGATGGAGTACGAGCTAATGTCTGAAAGTGGCGTCACAGTTTACTCAGCACAGGACACCCCCACATCCCTGAATCAGCTTGATAACATAGTTCATTACACATATCAGATGCATGTGGTGCCATATCCTTGTATCTTTGGCAGGGTGAATGAGAGCATCCACTACTGACAGGAAATGGGACGCCAGATGACTGAAGATTGGAGCACAGAAAGTTACAGGTGCACAACAACCTTTGAGGATAGTTTTATCAACAAACTTTTTTCTATAAAAACAGATATTCCAATAAAGTCAGATGGCAATCTTGTCCCTTTTTCAATAATCAGACTTTCATATTTGCTCAGTCAAAAATTTAGGAAAAAAGGCAATGTGTAAATACATATGTGTGTGCAGACACAGACAGATAGCTGCAACATCGTAGTTAATTCAATTTCTCCTATAAAGTCTGAAAAGTCTTAAATAAGAATTACATGCTTTAGAAATCAGAGTAGGAGAACACTGTGAAATACCTTAGCACAATCTTTGGCTAACTGGAGGAAAAGAAAACCAGTAATTGGATGTAAGCTGTAGATGTAACAAGAGTGGCTTATCTAACTAGTAAGAAAATAAGCCCAAGTGGTGGAGGAATGAACTAAGACAGATAATCAGAGCCCATTGCACTGATGCTTCCAAATCTTATTAAATTACAATGAAAAGCATTGATAAGTGGTGTCGTATTTGCCCTGTTTAAATACCTGGCATTTCCCCAAACTTCATCCTCTCTGTATCAGGTCTGAAATAAGTTTTAATGAGGTACATATATTCCTTTTAATTAACATCCAATTTTTCTTTTTCTAGAAATGCAAAATTTCAGGTTTTGTAGCAAGAAAGAAGTCGTATGTTATCAGCATCCAAAATCATCAGGAGTTATGGTCTTCACACTATTCCACATTCCCTTAAACATTCTGCTGACCGAGGTGAAGTAAATGATTGTTTATGAAAGTAAAGGTGATGTTTTTCACTCCATTTTCTTTGCAATTAGTCTGTAAATGCATGAAAAGGTGAATTAAACTTGGTTTAGAGATATAGTAGTTTCAATAGTAGGTCCTTAGGCAAGAGTGTGATAGGTAGGGTTGTGCATAATATTATTCTTAAATAGGTAGGATAAAAAAAATGTTTTGAAGTACATTAGAAAATACAATTGACAGGGCATGTCAATCCAAACCTCTCAAATAATGTCTGTTTCTCTTGTCTGCTAAGAAAACCCAAACCATAATTCTCAGACTTCAGAACATTTAAAGTTTTAGGCTTTCATGCGGCTCTGCTTATAAGAAAATCCAAGCATACTCTAAGACAAGTCTCCTCAGTGAAGGAAGCTGTGAAATTATGGCAGAGATGTTTCCAGCTAAAATGTGGGGGGTGAGGGGCAGAAGGAAAAGATACATCCCTTCTTTAATTTCTCTTTTTTGTGACACTGTTCTGAGGAGATGGATGTAATTCTTCTCACCAATGAAGCAATGCTGTTCAGATGCCATTATTGAAGCCCCTTTCTTTCCTGTCCTTGAAGGTCTGTATCTTTACAGTTAAATACTGAAAAATACGTACTATCAGTAGTGGTAATATCAAAAAATATCAAGCATTTGTTGCATAGGTGTCAAGCATCTCCTGAATACTGAGCACTGTTAAAACTTTATATGGGATTTTTTTCAGACTAAAGAAATATCTAGGTGTTGATAGGGACAAGTCCTGTGGAGTGATAATACACTTTAGAACAGCTAGAAAGGATTTACTTAGGCCACCCATAAAGCGAAAAAGGGTAAAAGTAGCTTTTAGCTTGTCATTTAGCCTGAGGTCTAAAAATACTTTGTGACAAGGTTATGACACATGTCCTACAAGTAGAAGCTCACTTCTCTACAGGGGAAGTACCTGGCTGCTATTAAAGCTGGATGGATTATTAACAACACAGGTGCCCCTGTAATTTCACAGCTGCCTGGAGGCTTCATCAGGTATCTCTTCATTTAAACATCAGCAAGTGCCTGGAGGCAAAACCATATGGGATGAAAAGGGCTCTCCCAGTAAAGTAATTCTTACTTGTAAATCCTACTAATTTATGACCCTGTGTTAATTCCTTGGGCTCTTTGAAGAACCATTACATAAATCTTTTTAACTGCATTATCATCTCTTGCACACAAATCATAATTTGTTCTAAGGACTTCAAAGGTCATCAGTTATCCTGGCTGCAGCTCCAGCCTGACATGGCCATCCATTAAAATCAGAGAGACTTTTACCAACAAAGTTTTTCACTTTAAATTGCCAGATGACTGAAACCGGTTAAGAGGTTGCTTTCAGACAAATAGTCATGGTATTTATATCATCTTTAAACTCCTCTGCTAAAGGATTTTGCAGTCTCTTAAGACACCAGCCATCTTCCCCATGGCCTCTATTATTCAAGAATTATTCAACACCCTCATTATGATATGTAAATGTATATTTGACCTTGATGAGTTCCATCTTCAGTAGTATCCCAAACAAACTCTTAGAATGGAATACACATCAAAGAATAAGCTCCTGCTTTGTAAATATATTCTGAAGAAAGACACCCTTTTCAATGTAGTTCAAGCAATATTCCTTTGGCGTTCAAAAAAGATCTGCCTGCTTTGCATCCGTTTATACCCTTGGTTTGAATAGCTCTCTGTATCAAAAGGGTAAAATGTCTATAAAAATATTTTGCATGTTTATCATACAAAGTCCAAAACACACCTCCAGAGGAACTGGAAAAATGTAACAATAAAAAAAGACCCAAACAACAACAACAACCACCAAACAAAAGAAAGCCAAAAATGAGCCAACAAAATAAAAAACCCCAAACAACCAAAAAAAACCCCAACAAATTAAAAAGGCTTGAAAGCAAATCAAACAAAGAAGGATTTACCAAATGGAAAAGGCAGCTGTAATGGCTGAACTATTTTTATCAGTATTCTAACAAATAACACCTCCTGTGCTTTAAATATTTAATGTGAAATCCATGGATTTATATAGCTTACAAAATGCCAGAGGCTTATTATCTTTACAGATTGCATGACAGGAATACTCATATAATTTGATTCCACTTTTTAAGACAACAGGAATTCCTCCAGGTGCTAATGGTAGATAACTTGTATGCTGCTTCAATAATCTACTAATTATGGAATCCCTCAGGTAGAACAATGTCATTAATCTGATTAAATTATTTATATTTCTGGAAAGCAAAATCTTATTAGATCCTTGGCATTTGACTGTGTATATTATGCAGCTGTTTTTGCAGTTTATGTTGTGGAGGAAAAAGATCTATATTTTGCCTAACCATCAATATAGCTGGAAAAGGACCACAGTCTCTTATATCCTAACTTACACTGCCATTCACAAATTCCAGAGCATACCCTGCATTGCATAGGTTGTCCATTTAGAGCACTATAACACTTCTGAGAACAAAGGTTTGTTGTAGGCATTTATCAGACACCTTGTCTTCTCAAGAGCAATATAACAACAGACATGGATGGATTCTCATCCACCCACTACATGGTAAGCATGTTAACACTAGTGAAATTACCAGACACTCTAATAGAAGATCAGAATCAAGTAACTGCCAGAACTGAAGTGAGGGTTTTAGTTTTCTACTAAATATAGCAGGACCAACAAAAGCAACATATGTTTGCAGAAAGCACAGTCTGATCTCACTTCAGTAGCTTTGATTTTAAAACAGGAAAGAGTGTAGGGCATTGAAAGCTGGTACTAATTTGTAACTTAGCACATAATAATGACATTGAAACTAGATTAATTTTAAGTTAGTAGAACAGAAATTTTTATTAGTTCTTGCAGCAGATAAGATACTTTCTGCAGCAAGCATCATCACAACACAAGACAGATAATGTGGTTTTTTTATAGAGAAGCAAAAAATTCCACAGTCATCTCTGTACACCATTGTGCAATATATCTCACTTCTATTCTGACACATGCCTACATTTACGTGACAATTAGACAAGTGCAACCAATATAAATGTGTTCCTATAGTAAATAACTAAAAACAACAGTAGATTTTTTTATAATTTAAAAATTAATATATTTAGAGATTTCTTAAGGATGTGATTTGGTGTTCCACCTGTTTCAGCTGCTATATCAGACAACTTACATGTACAATAATTTACTGAATAATATTAAGCTCTCTTAGTAGGTCATTATTCTGCTAACATTTATTTACAGTCAACATAAATTCATATCCATTTACAGCTATAGACAGGCTTAAATGTTAGCAGTATCCCTTCAAACAAAAGATTGCTGTGCTGCTTTTATGAAAAACATCAACTCATGATAATTTATCTTCTTGCCCTTCTAAACTTCTAGAATATTTAAGTACAAAATAAACTGTATAGAAAAAGTTGAAAACACCAATGTCTCATTTGGTGCCTATTAAAATATATGATTTAGCAGTTCCTTCTTGCTTTAAAAATATATGAACTTTTACATTTCAGACTTTGCCAAGAATTCCAGTTTTGATATTGGAAATAATTTATACAATATATACTGTATGTAGGCAGCTACTCTAAATATTGTAAAGCATTATTATAAAACATTGCAAGTCCTAACATTACCAAATAAAGTAGAGAGTTTTATTCTTTTATATGAATTACCAAGGATTCTTGCCAGTGCATTACTGTCTATCTATCAAATTTCTGAAAAGGAATTAGAAGAAGCAGCTTCACATATTCATCTGACTCTTCTAGCAAAAAATAGTCTCAGTTTGTGAGTCATCTCACTTTCTGGCAACGATAACCCAAAAAAAAGCGCGATAACATATTTCACCTCTGTACTATGCAAATCTGGTCCTATAAAATGTAGGATGTTCATCACAGCGAAAGTGAGAAAGAAGAGTCCTCTTCACCCTTCTATAGCAACTCCTGCAATGTGTCATAGCAAAAAGTCCCCTTGCATAAAACATAATCTTTCTCTCAGTCCAAACTCTCTCCTAGTTGATCTGGCACAGTATAACTGAGATTAAATAAGTATCAACCATTTGTACCATAAGAAAGTTCAGTGCTCTTTCTATCAACAGGTTTCTGATGTGCCTCTTTAGAACAGACTTTCCCAAGGGAAGGTGATTTGCATGGCACAGATCTGAGTGACAGCACGCTCCTGCTGATTATCACCATGTTGGTAGACTTCCTTAAAATCTCTTAAGTGACATAAATGCCTGTCCACTTGAGTGATTGCCAGAGCAAATTTACAAGCCATCCTGAAAAATGCTAAAGTGATGAGTCGTCCATCTGCCTTAAATCACAGAGGTACTAAGTACGTTCCCACAACCAGTTCACTGCTCAGTTGGACAACATGCAGAAAATGAGATACACAGATACAGTACATTTATTTTGTGACCATCCTCAATGCTCCTCAGGCCAATTATGTCTGATTCATGTTTGCTAGATAGGGCGTGCATCTGTTAAATAGCCAAGCTCATAGAGAAGAGAAAAAGCATGCAGTATCTCACCTTCACTATTTTCTCCTTCTCTACAGCTAGTGTGGTATCACAAGGCATTGTTTCACCATATATTATCTTTCTGCAAACACTACTACTATATGGAGTGACAAAAATCCAAGTGTGTGGAAAAACAAGATTATTCAATGCTGAATGAGCAGCAAAGGCCTGTTAAAAGCTCTCTGCTGAAGGATTTGAGAGTCTGCTCTAACAGATACTCTTATTTGTTTTCCTAGGTCCACTGGCTATCAAATCCCAAAACAGTGACTATTTTTCACCTCTAAGATGTTATATCACACATCAGAAGACAAATCTAGATTCAGAAGGCACTAAAACCAGCATTGGTTCCTATATCAGTAAGTGAGAAGATTATAAGAAATTACTGAATCACCTGTAGGTAATGCTGCCACTTTATTCATAGTTCTCAGTGCAAAAAAGTTTTTGGCTTAAGCTATCATGCCTTCTTATCTAATGTGAATAGCTCTCTTTCAGTCTTTTGTAGGAAAGATAATGAACCTCACCAGGAAGATAAGTACAAGAACCTTGTTATTTCAAAAAAATTCTAAGGCTCCATTTACAAAATTATATTTGCTTTTGCCCTACATAAAGGACCATTTCTGCTTATGTTACAAAAAAAAAGAAAAAAAAAAGAAAAAAAAAGAAAACTAGTAAGAGAAATTTTAAAATATTTAATTCATACATAATATTCTTTTCTTTCACTATAATTTAAATAGGTCTTAAGTTCTCATGCACATGTACTCCATTACTGAAAGTTAAACTGCAAAAAGCAGACCAACAGTTCTTCATACCTGAATGCAAATAGAAATACTAATCGAGTCCTCCTAGGGCACAAAACCCTGAGGGAATGCAAGACAGAATAGCATAAGACAGATAACTGTATCTAGATAGACACTAACAGATAATCTATTGGAACCTGCAGAAACTTCTCTGGCTCCAGTACCCTGCAATGTCTTGTACAGCTGAGAGGCCTCCTGGGATGACAGACAGGAAAGAGGGATCAGACAGAACAAGGCATCACAACACCTTGTCAAAACTGGATTTCAGGTGTTAACCTTTAGTGAAAGATCTTTGGTCTTCTGGCTATCCAAGATGTTAGTTAAGTGGTGTTGACTAGAAAGGTGAGCAATCAAAAATACCTGCCAGGCCAGAAATATCCATTTGCATTATTAAATGTCTACTCACAATGGATATCACAGCTGCATTGCTTGTAGGAGGATAAAGGTTAGTATTTTGTTTTATTTCTGTATCATTGTGTACTTGACTATGGCTTCATGGTTGGCATTATTTTTTGGCAGATTAAATAATTGTGTGTGTAAATGAAGGATAGTTGTGAATTTTTAAAAATAACTGTGTACTATGTACAAAATTCTTGTTCATCCTACTCATTAAAAATTACAGCCTCAGGTACAAAATCATTCACATTTTAGTCACTGAAAAAAAATCTAAAATCTGATTGTCAGAATTTAAATATGCTCAGGCAGATTTGGTGCCTCCAGCAAACCAACACCTGATATTCTTTATAGAATTTAACAACAAATATCAGCAAGTGTAAATGAATACATTAGATGTCTGACTGTGCTTTTTGTCTCCGTAATTCTTAAGGCTTCTTTTCCATCCAGTAAAAATATCAGCATCACTCAGATTCACTCTTAGCTTTGCGTGGGTTTTTTAATCCATAATAAATATTGTCCCTTCATCTACTTCATTCTCCTGATTATGAAACTGGTATGAAATTCAGTAAAACGACAAATACTGGTAACCTTAACTAAAGAAAGCTGTCATCTCAGATACCTATGGCCTATTACATAAGAATCCACCATATTATAAATTCAATAACCATTTACAATGAAAGATAACTGTATCACTACAGAACTACATAATCATGTCATTCAGAGACAAGGAATCACAATATAAATTGTAAGTACCTGTATATGGTGGGTAAGATGGAAGCACCTAATTTAGTTCTAAAAACTCTTCTCAAACATATATTTTTATTACTTGCTTTAGTCCTCAGACATGGTAGCTGAATGTAATACTTATCAGTTTTGGGAAAAGAGGGACTAGTCAGCCACATCTACCAAAGGAAAAAGATCGTTCTACAGCAGTAGGAATGTGAATTATGTATATTCTTACTACTTTTATTGTCTCTGGCTTTCATGGTTGTATGATCAACTATTTATAAATATTGTCTTTTTTCAGAATGCCCTCAGCAACATGTAAATATAATTTCAATGTTATAATTAATTTTTGGTGCTTCAGATGATTCAGCAATACTCCAAGCCCCCACTCTTCTCATGTTGCTCAGAAATATCCACCAGTACATATATAAAACATAGAATTATCCAGGTTAGAAAAAACTTTCAGATTCTAATGTCCAACTATTACACCAGTACTACCAAGTACACCAGTAAGCCATGTCCCTAAGCACCATCTCTATAAGTCTTTTAAACACCTCCAGAGGTGGTGACTCAGCCACCTAACTGGGCAGCTTGACTGTTCCATTGCTTGACAACCCTTTCTGTGAAGAAAATTTTCCTGATATCCAATTTAAAACTTCCCTGGGGCAACTTGGGTCCATTGTCTCTCATCTAGTTGCTTCCTACTTGAGACTAGAGACCAACTCCCACCTCACTGTACCCTTCTGTCAGGTAGTTTTAGAGAATGATAAGATCTCATGTCAGCCTCCTTTTCTCCAGACTAAACAATCCCAGCTCCCTCAGACACTCCTCATAGAACTTGTGTTCCAGACCCTTCACCAGCTCAGTTGTTCTGCTCTGAACACACTTCACCACCTCAGTGTCTGCCTTGTCATGAGGGGCTCTACACTGGACACAGGATTCAAGGTGTGGCCTCACCAGTGCTGAGTACTGAGTGACAATCCCTTCCCTCACCCTGCTAGCCACATAATACATAAATACAAACCAGGGTGCCACTGACATTTTTGGCCACTTGGGCACATGCTGGATCATGTTCAACTGCTAACAACAAGCACCCCCAGGTCCTTTTCCCCTGGGCAGCTTCTCATCCAATCTGCCCCAAGTCTGTAGGGCTGCCTGGGGCTGTTGTGACTCTAGTGCAGGACCACACACTTGCCTTGTTGAACCTCATACTGTTGTTCTCAGCCTCAGTCCAGATCCTTCTGCAGGGCCTTCCTGCACTACAGCAGATCAACACTCCCATCCAACTTGGTGTCACCTGCAAGCTGACTTAAGGGGCACTCATCCAGACTGTTGATAAAGATATTAAACAGAACTGGTCCCAACACTGGGCTCTCAGAAACTGCACTGGTGACTGGCCACCAACAGGATGCGCACCATTGACCAGCCCTCTCTGGGCCAGGGGGTTTCTAACTCAGTGAAGAGTGCACTGGTCTGAGCAGTGAGCAGCCACTTTCTCCAGGACAGTGCTGTGAGAGACTGTATTGGTGACTTTACTGAAGTCCATGTAGACACATCTTCAAAGAATGACTCAGTGAGTGCTTTCACCAGCTCCCTTAGTACCCTCAGGTGGACCTATTCTGGCCCCATATATTTGGGAGTATATACTGGGCAAGCAGGTTGCTGAGCATTTCCTCCTGCACTATGGAGCCTTCATTTTGCTCCCCATCCCTGTCTTCGAGCTCAGAGGGCTGGGTACCCTAACTATTACAGACTGAGGCAAAGAAAGCATTACAAGCCTTAGTCTTTTCCTCATCTCTAGTCACTGACATGGTATTGGCATGGTATTTCTACATGGCATCCTGTAAAAGCTGTTCACCCTGTGCTACAAACACAAAGGCTACACCTAAACACGTGAGTTATTTTCGAGTACTTCAGTTGAAGTGAAGAAGAATAAAAAGAACAGCAAACAAAGCTCAAATAAGAAATGAGGTTTAATTTTCTGACATTACCATCCCCAAGGGTGCACTATCACCACTTAAAATAAACGTAATTGATTCTAATTCTAATCCTGCTCAGAATGTGCATATCAGGGTCAGGCCTAAATCTTCTATAAAAAAATGTAACATGCCATGTGTCTTTATGTCTAGTATTCTTCACATTCATGTACATTATTTTTCAGGAGTATCTCCACTGTTTGGGATCATTTCTGAATGAAGGCAGTATGTTAGGTCTAGTTAAGAAATATCCTAATTAATTTTCTGCACCATAAACCACCAAAACACCTAAAAGTTTTCTTACCACTTATTAAAACCAATGGCCATTTCTGAATGTTTCTCAATACCTACCCAAAGAACTGGAGAATGGAGCTACCAGCCTTAAGACCCCATGAAATCTCAAGGATTCTACTGACTAAAACCTTTCTTCCTGGAATGGAAAAATATGACCCCCTTTGCTCCAAGTTATGAAATTAACGGCCTTTCAGAACAACATACAGGAAAAGGAGTACCAGTTCTTTCCAGTGTGTGTACACATAGGCAGACAAACAAACAATGCCAGAGCCAGCCCCAACAATCCAGAGCCCATTCCCAGTGCAGTCCCTTCCTGCTCTTCTATCCCCCACAATCCAGAGCCCATTCCCAGTGCAGTCCCTTCCTGCTCTCCTATCCCCACAATCCAGAGCCCATTCCCAGTGCAGTCCCTTCCCGCTCTCC
>WBND01000887.1:268694-294574 GCA_013398595.1 Tychaedon coryphoeus
CCCGCTCTCCTATCCCCCAAAATCCAGAGCCCGTTCCCAGTGCAGTCCCTTCCCGCTCTCCAGCCCCGCTCCCAGTGGCGCGGTTCCGGCCGCAGCCGGCAGGGGGCGCTGGTGGCTCCGGGGCAGGGCGCTGCTTCCCCGCTCCGGCAGGGGGCGCTGTGGCGCGGGGCCGCCCGCGCTCCCTCACGCCGTAATGGCGGCACAGGAGAGGGCAGATTGCGTCCTTTGTGAAACTCACAGGGAGCCAGTGGTCTCAGTGTCGCTTCAGGTGACGAGCTGAGCTGCAGCAGAAACCTCGGAGCAATGAGGCAGAGCAGCAGAGATGAACAGACCTGGGGGCAGCAAATCAAAGTGTAGCAATAACACCGGCACAGAAGCAGGAACAGTGGCAGGGAGGACCCCTGGAGGGAGTCAAACTAAAGTGTAGCAAACACCTCCGTGCAGCGGCAGAAAAACACCTTGCTCTACGACTGATTCCCCCTAAGGAAACAGAGGGCACCCTTCCTCAAGGCTTTCTACAGCTGCCCACAAAAATCTGATGCAATCAGTACACTAACCTTGAGAAGGGGCCTTTTTGGCAGCAGTCACCTCATGCATAGGGTCACCTTGCTGTGAGGCAGAGACACTCAGTTACATATTCTGGTCCCACCCCGGTTTTTTTCTGCAAAAGAAAAGCATTATGCTGCTCCACTGCTGCTGTCCATTGTACATCCAAGAGGGGACAAGACAGCTGCCAACGAGTGCTAAGCTGATTTACATCCAGTGGTGGACATGAGTGGGGAGATGAGAAGATTCAGGGCTAACTAGATTCAGTCATAAGATAATTTTGGTGTTTATGATTATATGTCTGTGATGGGCATTACTCAGAGGTACAAGTCGTGCCAAAAGGAGAGAGATCAAGATTACTGCAAAGCCCAAACAGTAAAAATAAATCCATGTTTGAGGAAGGAGATGCACTTTTCATCCTTTCCTAGACATGACTCATCAGTACTTTTCTCTCCATGCAGCCTGAGGAGCTGTCCCAGAGCTTCCCTCCCTCTCCTTCACTTACAAACCACGTTGGTCATGGATTTACAGCTATATCACTTTCCCTGCACACAGTCAGGCATATTGTGCATAGAAATTGAAGGACTACTGCTAAATAACTTTTTGTCAGCAAATAGGGAGGCAATCGGATTAGCTTTCACTGCCTGACCTTACAGCCACACTACTCACTGCTTAGAAACATTGCTTCATTTTCATCATAACATTGATGCAACAAGGAATTAAGATAACCATTTTATAGAGACACAGAGTGATTAAGCTCTTTGCTCACAGTTAGCAGCAGATTTCACAGCCAAAGTCATAAAACTTAAAATCCCACAACTTGAATATACAGTCATCAATCATCTATCTCCTTGATTATCCCAATGCTACATAATGAAACTTCACAAACAGTCATGTTCCATTGCTTTCTAAACTCAATAACCATTTCCCAAATTTGCAAATAATAATATAAGAGAAGGGAAACATTATAGGACAGGTTTATCTTTAAGCTTAACAGCAACATGCAGATTAATTGCACAATAAAGCCTCAGGGGCATTGTACACATTAAAGCAGTAAGGAAAACAGCCTAGTACAAAGGAAAAATACTTCAGAAGTACAGCTATGGTGAAAAGAACTACAAATAAATTTATTTAGAAGTTTCTACTGGAAATCTTCCTGAGAGATTTTGGTCACCCTGTCTAGGGGGAGGCTTCATGCTCCATTAGCTTTTAAAAGCATGTGTATTACCGTTGCTTCAAATTCCCCCACCAATCACTCCTGCTCTTGACAGTACATGTAGTTCTATAAGCCATTTCCCAGATCAGAAGAACAAGATGCCAACTCACTGTAAAACTTCCCTCTTAAAAGAGCTAATTTAAGCACTAAGACATTTAGTTTCCAAACAGAATCTTAACCCTGAAGAAGGTATTTCCTAAAGAGAAAGGCATAAAAATTAAGGCCGAAAGTTACTTTTCCAGGTATACATGACCTAACTGGAAGATTTCCACTGTTTTATCACATCCAAGGAAAAACACTTCCTCCAATTCACTTTACAGGTAGAAACCAGGTGAAATGAGAAGGAGCTACTCATGAGCTATACAATTTCAAAGTATAAAGTAAATAGAAGAGTAACAATACTCTTTTCCTGTCTTATAGTGCATACAGATTTTTTAAATCCAAATATTTTTTCTTCTTTTTAAGGGGCTAAACTTCTGTTTTGTTTCAATGTTTGGAATAGTATTAAAAGTTTGCACCATATTTAATTGTTGCATAGCTACATGCTAGAAGAATACAGTCATTAGACCATTTATAAATTCTTTCTGCCCCTCTACTCTACTCTACTCTGGTGAGATCCCATCCGAACTGCTGCATCCAGCTCTGGAATCCCTAGAAAAGTAATGATGGGGATCTGTTGGAATGAGTCCAGAGGAAGCCACTAAGATGATTAGAGGGATGGAGCACCTTGCCTATGAGGAAAGGCTGAGACAACTGGGATTGTTCAGCCTGGAGAAAAGAAGACTTTAGTGTGACTTAATTGTGGCCTTTCAGTGCCAAGGAAGCTGGACAGGGGCTTTTTGCAAGAGCATATAAAGGACAGGACAAGGAGGAATGGCTTCACACTAAAAGCAAGTAGGTTTAGATCAGATATTAGGAACAAATTCTTTACTGTAAGGATGGTGAGGCACTGGAACAGGTTGCCCAAAGAAGCTGTGGATGTCTCATCTCTGGAAATGTTTAATGCCAGGCTGGATGGAGCTTTGAACAGCCTGGTCTAGTGGAAGGTGTCTGTGCCCATGTGTCTGTACAGGGGGGTTGGAACTAGATAATCTTTAAGGTCTCTTCCAACCTAAGACATCCTATGATTCAATGATAAAAATAAGCAAAAATACTGGTAGATCTGTCATTTTTACATATGTATTATTGCGCTTGGCTTATATAATAAGGAGATATTTCATTTAAACTTTGAGTTACAGTGAATAGTATCACTGTTAGGTGAACTTTAATGCGGAGAGTTTAGCCTGGCTAATCTCTAGTGATCCATGAAGATAAGCTCATTATAACTCCAATAAGTAAACCATATCTCACACAAAGAAAGATGTAGCTGGAGTGTCAAGGAAAATAGCTCTAAGTATACAAAATAATTGCATCACATACTTCAGAGGAAAAATAATAGCAAAGGAAAAATACTTCTCTCTATTAAAAAACCCTACCATTTTTAGTATATTTTCAGGAGTTAAGAGCTAGAGAAAAAAAAAAAAAAGAAAAAAAAANAAAAAAAAGAAAAAAAAAGAAAAGAAAAAAAAGAGGAAAAGATAGAAAAGAGAGATAGAGAAACATTCTATTTCAAGGCTAAGTGAAATTTTTGCAAATAGGATAGAGGTTCATTATTTTTATCTCTGCTTCTTTGTAGTTATTCTCTACATAGACAACTTCTAATTTTTTGTGATCTGGAACCCAGATGTCTTAATATCTATGTCTTAATATCTACAGAGAACAACAGTTTCTGGAAAAATACTTCACAATAGAATAACCAATAAAGAAAAATGGAAAAGATACCATAATCACTGTCCTTTTAGCAAAGCTTCTTATATTGCTGTTGCTGGGAGATGAAAGATATCAGTGTGTGAGATTTATTATGGGAAAGGAATCCCTCTTTGTACAGTTCCACTGTTCCAAACGAGCCCCACGTTATAATATACACATCCCCATTATAGGATTCCTTCTTTTGCTGTGTGAAAGAGCTTTCCCACCAGCTATGCACAAACCATGTTTTAATCTCCAAATCCAACATTGTACAGCTAAGACCCTGTTTTGGGATTTGCAGACTGCTCACACACCTCTTGTCTTTCTCTTTTTTTCTCACTATTCCATGCTTGTTCTGCAGCTGCACAGTATTACCGCCACCCTAAACACCTTTTACTGTCTGTCAAGCAAGGGTCTTTCACCTTCTTGGAATCACTAGTACTAGCAAGGTACTTGTTTGTTCAGTGATTCCTCAGGATGTGGTTGACATCTGGCACTTTCTTCTAATTTGACATCAGACTTTTCATTATTTTAACATCTTCCACATAGAAATCCCATGGCAAAAGTCGTTTGAAGATGATGCAGTTTCGCTTTTTCTGTCTCTCTCATTTTTAAATGAAAATTTCCACATCCCTGCAATTGTTATTTCTCTCACTGGGCACTGATGGGGCCAACTTTCAGCACGTGTGGACAGAACTTTCCACTCCAACCAAAAAAGGACATAATTCTGATAACATGTCATCTGAAGAACAGTCTTCTCTTCCTCTCCCAGACTGGCTTCCTCTTCACATTAGAATCTCTTTTGTCCATGACACAGACTCATCAGGAAAATCTCATGAAAAAGGATGCTCACAAATGAAATTGTGCTAATGCATAGGTCTAGGTGCTAGGGTATTAGCTTATTTCTCTTCTCATGGAGAGATCAACCTATTCTTGCCTACAATTTCCTTCACTTTGTCTGGAGAATAAGAAATGTTTGCAGATTTCCAATATATGCATAGTATTCCTGCCCTAACCTCTTTTAAAAGAAGCATTCATCACTTAATCTTGAATCTTTATTGTAATGTTTTCATTTTTCAGGTAAAAGCATCCTGAGATGCTCAGGTAAAAGCAGACTGAGATGTTGTAACCATAGACCTCAGATGTCCTCAGGAAATTTGAAGTGCTTTAACTAAACTGTTCTCAGTTTCAGTATTGTGGGTGTTTGGAATTAGCACTTGTCACATTTATCTTATGTTAGAGTGGTTACGAATACATCACTGAAACCACAACATTTTAACAAGCTGCCACTACAGATTAGTGCTACCTAGCTTTTACATGGCACTTTAGATGTGAATCTCAAGCACAATACAGAAAATGGTAAGCAACATGTCATTTAGCAGAGTGAGAGAGTGTGGTTAAAAAGCCTGCAAGAGGCTGCTCAGGAAAGCCATTCCTGACAATTTAAACAGGGGTCAGTAACATCCTAAGCCAGAATCGTCTCTCCCTGCCTGCCAGCACAGAAACAACTTGGAGACATGGGGCCAAAGAGAAGGGTTTCAATGACATGCTATGGATCTTGAACCTTGATGCTGCAAAAGATTAAGGGCAAGGCACAAGGCACCTTGCAAGACTTCATTTCCATGGGCTGGCCTTCTCCTAAAATGTATTCTCAGTTGCTTTTTCACCAGGAGTGCTTTTTCTGTTCTAGCACACTCCAGTGCCATATTTTGAGACTCCATTCAAAGCAGATTCTACTGCTGAAACCACTTAAAACCTTCCCAATTAATACTTGAAAAGCAAAGAAAGACTCTAATCAAAACATGCTTCCATATGAAAATGTCAGTAACCATCTAAAACTGCAATGTATTTCTTTGGCAGATGATTAAAAACAAGCTGGCTCTTAGCCAGCCACTATACTGTACTGTACCTTCCTTCAGTAAAGACCACTGAAGCTTTTTTTTTAATCCCACAGTCTCTAACATTGATAAAAAGCAGGTTAAGCAGCAGACAGAAAAAGGAAAAAAATATGTTCAAACATCCTTTTGATAGAATAAAAGAAAGGTAGTTTATGCTAGTTTAGAAACCAGGTGGCAAAAGTAGCAAATTCCTAGTTTTTAAAAGCCAAAAGTTTTTAAAAGCACTTATTTTAGAACATCCATGAGAGAAGTCTTGGCTTGAATAAGCAGAATTCCAGCTACATCGTTCAAGAAGGAGAAATCTGAAGCAGACCTAGATATCCAAACCTGAATTTCTTGGTTACTTGCAGAAGGAAGCAAACACATAACATGCATAAGTGTGTCTGAATCTCTATGTCTGACATGTTTTAAGACTACTCAGAAGGCATCTCAGACAGGACGGCAGCATTAACACTGTTTACACCTGTGTGTGCCTCAGCACTGCATCTTCAGTCTCAGCGACAACTAAGCTTTCGCCGATGCTGGTGATCAGTGTGATACACCAAAAGTTTTCTGTTGTTTATCCTCTCTAAATCTTCTTCAACACTTTGAAGAGTGGATTCATTCTACTTCAGCTATATGATATGATTTAAAGGCAATGAGAATGAGAATAAATTTCAATTTGCATACTGTGAGTACAGCACTCAGAAAGAAAAACACTTTGAGACCTACTTTTGAATTGTTGGACTTGCAAAGCTTCAAAATAGGACTTACATTTCCCATTTAAAATTACTCAAAGTATTATGAAGAAAGCGGCAAGACGGAGATAAACTTTCAAGGGACAAAAATAAAGTTTTAAAAATGAGTTTCATAATCATATTACATGGGGCTTCTAGTCTGAAGATTTCATGTCCATATTCTTCTTGTAGATAAATCTGCCCAGTTAGCCCATGTTCTCTTGTGATGCACCACTTGTATTTAGAGTGGTTGTATTCCCTCCAGCATCCCCACAATGAAACCCAGTCAGAAATTTTGAGTACCAGGAAAAAGAGGAACCTGAGGACACAGAAGACTGCAGCATCTGAGAAGAAGGAATTATATTTTTAGCAACAAAAATAAGATTTTCTTTGGAAAAGATAACATAATTCTTAAAAAGAAATCAGATTTTCAATTAGCCTTAGTTACAAACAACAACTTCCTTTTTACTGGTAGTGGGGCAGCAGATAGTCAAACTGAATTTCTGCAATTAATCATCACAACAACAAATAAATTATCTAGTTAGATAGGGATATAGAAATAATACACACTTCTAAATGAACTACTTTTCGAATGAGCTGATTAATATATTAATTGTACTACAATTTTCAGTTTGCTGGCCTGACAAATAATGCATGCTGAGAGAAAATAGTGAATTTTAATGTCCAAGCAATTCTGTCACAACCTTGATATTTAGTGTATACACATGCAAGGGTATGGATGAAGTGGAATCATTCACTAGAAAACATTTATATTCATAAACAGGTTATTCAGTGTGTTATATTAAGCAGTAGCTGTAAAAAGGTAATAAAGACAACTATTGATATTTCTATCTATGCATGGGTAAGTTTATGCATTTGTTCCTGGGTGAAGGGGTTTTTGTTTTGATTTAATAATGTAATTTATTTTTTTTTTAATTAAGAAACTGGCAATAATACTATAGTTTTTGGTTAAGAAAGGAACTCTGTATTGTTTAGAGGAAGAGCTGAACATAAACAAAAGATAAAAGCAAGAATGTGATATTTGAAACCTTTAATGGTACGTAAGAGGGTACTCAAACCATCCCCCTCAACTTTATTTTTTTTTAAAGGAATGGAAAAAACAACAAAAGTATTCACAAGAACAGTATAGGATTATTTATTTCAGCAAACATGGCCATTCACAGCCTTCTTATTCCCTGAGCCAATATTTGGAAAACACTGTATTCTAGAAGCAGTTTCTAAAGCTGCCTACATCTTAGCAAGACAGAAGAGGGTAGGGAAATTTCAGTCATTATTATGACCTATATAAAAGAAGTACAGTAAGTAAAATTACTGAAATGATACTCCAGGGATTACTGTACTGAATAGATGTTAGATTTATTTTTTTTCTTAGAGGATGATGGTTAAGAATAAGTGGTTTTAAGCTCACAGGGTACCATTCATGCTACTTTCTCAGTTACATGCTTCATTTTAGTTTCTGTGCCCTAAATCTTGTTCTACAGATATGCTCAATATTTCATTCCTAGTTTCTCCTTCATAATGTCAAGGCTGCTTTCCTTCTTCTCAGTTATTTTCGTTATCAGGTTCTTCAGATCTTATTAGAGATGATCAGAAAAAAATTATTTTTCTGTTGAGCTGAAAGTTGGAAACATTATTCCATAGAGAAATTATAAATTTACTCTTCACCACAAAATTTAAAAAATCAAATTAAAACATAATTAAAACATAATTATGTGCACTTTGTTTGCAAGAAATAGCTTTTGCTTTAAAAAACATTCAGTGCATGCTTTCCATTGAAGTCTAGACTTTCAAATAACAAAAAATTCAATCATTTCTTACCAATCCTAAAAATTCTCAGTGCACAACAGACTAAAAAGTTTCAGTGCCCAAGAGACTAATAAGTTTCAATGCACCAGAGACTAAAAAAGGAGAATAACACAGATCCCACTGAAACGCCATGTGAATGAAAAACTTGCCTTCATGAGAACATAACCGTCTAAAAGAGCAAAGTGGCCAACATCACTCTCCTTCAGTTTCTCCCCACTGCCTGCATAAAGAGACCTAGTCCTCTGCCTTGCCTACTCTTTCTTCTATGTCTTTTTTCTTTGGCTCTCTTCCCATTGTCTGTCTTTTCCAAAGACATTCAGTTCTAGCTCAAATGTTTTTAACCAAAGCCTGTGCCACACTGCAGGGAGTCACAACATAGATAGGATAAAGCAAGCCTGTTTCATGTTCAAAATTATTTTCAAAGCCATAACTTTTAGATGGAAATGAGGATGGGTGGCAACCATAGAGGTGGCACTTTATTCGCATTCTCTCCCTTTTTAAGCCCTTACCCAACCCTGTGAAGGGATGCATATGGGTAAGGAAGCTTTGTGCCACATGCCTATGCTCTCTAGGTAGGCAGTGGCTCAAAGCCAATGCAATCATCAAAAGTGAAAGATGCTGTATTTTGGCTTTCTGGCCTCTGGGAAAGGGTGCTCAGCAGGACTCTGGTAATTTCCATGTCCCCTACTCCTTGGCCATTTTCAGGGAAGCTTTTCCTATTTGCAGAAGAGCTGTTTCGAGATCCTGGAACTTCCTCCTGTTCCTTCATCTCCCACTGTAGCAGTAGTCACATAACAGGTATATTAAAAACAATTTTCAGATTAGGGAGAGTTAATTGAAATATTTACATAGTCAACACTGCTGTTGGTGCTTGGAGTGGCACCCTCCTAACTGGCTTTACCATAATACTAAATACAACCCATCAGGTAATTTCTGCATTTGTTGTAACAATGGAATTTTAGTATGTATTTTTCATTATTTAAAAAGCTTATATATTTCTGGAATTGCTTAACATTGGTTTTGCCAAATGCACCTAAAATAACACACAATCTCTATCACATCCTTGTTCCCCAGTTATCACACATTTAATTCACATACCAGTTCTTGCCTTTTGCCTTACGTTATCTTCAAAGAGCAGCAGAGTTGCAATTAGCAAAATCTTGTGAAAGCAGAGCCATACCCTTTCAGCTTTGGAAAAACAGAGCTAAAGTTGTAGTGATGTTATTCAGCTTCCATTCTGGAGGCTGACGGCTGTGTAAGATGCCTTTCAACACAGTGAGAACAAGGGTTTCCCCTCCTCACTCATACTGAGTAACCTGGAGATGTAATTTATGATGAATTCACACACAAAATGGTCAGTGGTTCAGTACAAACCAAACATAAGCAGACACATTTCTAAACCCATCCGTCATGCTGCTTACACAATCTGTTGATCCATTGAACAAATATATGTTGAAAGATTAGGCAGGAGTTGACTGCCATTCAGTAAAATAAATGTGGACTAGACTAATTTTCTGCCTGACTTAACACTTAAGGATTTGTATTAAAGGGGAGAGGGAGGGAATTTCAGCCACCTAGATTTTTGGAATGAGATTACCCTTCCAAGAACCTCACACAGAGGTCCCTACCAGCCCTCTTTCACAGACTGAATCATCTGGTTTTAGAATAAAACTGCTAGGCAAGTGAACTGGTAGTAAAGGAGCACTAATGCTGGCTATTCAGGTTTGTTTTTTTCTTGGCAGAAGAGAAAAAAAGCAGAAGGATGAAGTTGTATGGTGTGCAGTTGTAAGTTAAAAGCACTAGCTTGCTGTCATGGTCTTTGTTATACTGTTGTTTCACAACAGAATTGCAGAAAACTGAAGATCATTAACTGAGGAAAAGTACTCCTGCTGCCTAGGGCCATAGCCTGGCATGCACTAAACCTAGTATTTACTCAGCTTCTTTTTTTTGTGACAGTCTCTAAAAGCAGCAGCTTTCCTGGAGGAAGACTCTTTGGTCTTTCTCAGAAAAAATCCTTCACCAAAAGACATATCAGTTTTTGGAAACTGTGTCCAAAAACTGCATTTAAGTCATGATTTGTTGAAATTAAAAGCAGTGCTAGAGGGAAATAAGCTTGTTTTGTGATTCAGGTTTCCCAGGAGACTTGGGAAATATTGGCATCCCCAGCAAAATGGACTACTGAAAGTTTAGGTGGGTGACCTGACAAGAGCTCCAACAGGCTTAAACAACCTCAGGTAATTCATCATCACAAAGCATTACCTTTTCTGACAAACAAACAAACAAACAAACAAAAAGAAACACAACAAAAGAAGAAAGCTTCTCGTGTGTTTTTACACAACACTGAAATGCAATTATGAGTATTTCCAGTAGGTCTTCAACAGACCCCTAAAGAAATATTGAAAATAAAATAGATACAGCTGTTTTGTCAGGCAGAGCTGGCTTTTAGAAACATGGCATAGAAAAATGTAAAAAAATTCCAGATTTACTGCAGTCAATGACAGCATTTCTGCAAGTTTGAATGTCTGTGTTTTCAAAAGCTTACAAAAACCCCCTCCATCTTTACATTGTGAGTCTGAAGTCTAAATCCCACATGCTTCTGGAAATGTGTCTTACTGTAATGATTCCAGCAACCTGTACCAGGTGTCTGTCTTGTGGTCCTAGAGCTCCTGGAAGCATCTCAGAGCTATCTCTGATTTTGGAACAGGTGACAATTTTCTGGGCATTGAAATTTTAAGCATTGATTGATTCCAACCACTAACTCTTGGTGCATCCTCACACAAGATGAAATTTGCCGTACTGGATATGAATATCATTACACAACCTCTTGTTGTGCAATACTCTCTTTGTATTGTGTCTGAGCAACACTGGCATGTTTCCTTGAATGTTTTGCTACTTCACAAATAAAAACACCTTGCAAGCATCAGTGCTTGTTTCTCTTCTGTTATAAAAAAAAAGCTCCCCCTTTTGTTTATTTTTTTTGTTTTCCAAATTAAAAAAAAAAAAATCTTTACAGTGCTTAACCTGGTCTACCAGTCCACCCTTCTGCCAGTTTGCTTAATTTACTCTGAAGCAGATCCTATAGCCTTTAGCACAAGATGCCTTTTTGGTTTGCTTGTTTCAAAGAGTGGAGCCTAATGAAATGCTGATTCCTACTGGACACTACTTCAATACTGAAAGCAGCATGTCAGCACAATAAGTAAGTCCATAGTTCCAGGTACAGCAAACACTGTCCAAACATTAGTATGGTTGATTGCATCTCACTGACTCATGTGCAAACACTAGTCTCTGAGTATTAAAGTTCAAGTTCACTGCAGGGATGGAAGCATCTTAGAAAACAGAAAAGGCATCACCTAATAATCACCTAATACATATGATAAAAAAACCCAGGCGTACTCATGCATCAGTGCTAGTAATTTAGAATTTTCTTGGGGTCTTTTATTCAGATGGATTTTTTTCCTCCACTAAAAGTAGCTATTAGAGTATCTTTGAAGATTTAATTCTACCAGAATCAATTCACATAAAAACACTTTATTTAGTTTCTCAGAATTACTTCAGCTGTAGCTTACTTTGATTAAAGAATTAAATAAGAACCTCTGTCCCAAATTTTGGGTAATTTTGGCAAATCTTTGAAACAAGTTAAGAAGGAAATCAAAAATAACTAAAAGGTCTTGGAATAAACAGTTTGGAAACATGGGTAAAGACATCTATGTTATTTAGGACTAATGTTTTTTATTCAATAAACTGATCCAGCCATGGTAGGAACAAGGCAGCAACGTTGGCTGAATACATTACAATTACCACTGCATATTATTCAAACATCTAGATTAATCTCAGACAAAACACAATGTATTAGCTATCTCTAAATACCCTAAGCCAATAATTCAGTGTTGTACACTGGTGTATTTTTAAAAAAATAGAAAGGGGAAAGAAAAACTAGACAAGAAAAAGAAGGGAGGGAAGAAAAAGATTAGTTGAATAGTTTAAAATAAAATAATCAAAATAAAATAATGAAAATAAAATAATCAGGGACTTGAGATTAGTTTGACAGACCAAGGCTTTTTAAACCTAGCTGCTAAAATTACACTAGAAAAGAAAGCTACAATATGGTTCTAATGAATTCACTGGAGACAGTTTGCATTTTAAAGAAAACATAAACTTGACCATCTGGATTAAGTTACGGCAGATTGCTGAGTATTTTTCTTTCTCCAATCCCACGTGTATGACTAGCAACATCATATTTGGCACAGCAGTAATCTGTGATAGGCTCCATGGCTCTTTTGAAAGCCTGCTGGTACCTGCTCCAAAATTGTGTAATTGAATGGTAATCATTATGACAAATGACATACAAGTAAAGCCTCATCTGGTAGGTTCCTTTCTTTCAGACAGCCTTATTGCTCTTTCTTTTCATGATGTCACAACATATACCTGGCAAATAGCATTTACAGACACCCAAGTCAGTGTATCAGGCCATTAGTGTCTAAAATTAGTATTTTGCACACACACACACACACACAGAGAGACATACACACAAAATTAGTGCCTGCTCATAAGATCTATGTTATTAAGGAGCTCCTAGGAGGGCAAAATATGCCTAGTTCAGAATAACGTCTTAGAATTTATCACTCTTTCTCCATTGTCCTCCAGGTAGATGGATGTCCGTATTCACCCAAAAGGAGGAACAGACAAGATATGTTTGTTACATTGGGATTAGCAAACAGCAAAGCAGAAACCAACTATTAAAAGTATATGGACAGCACATCAGAAATCCTGAACTAGAAGAAAGTGTTTAACAGCTACTGAAGTAGCCCAGTTCTCCATTCAGCACAATGTACCTGCTCTTAACAAAGCACAACAAAATTATATACAACTGATACCCAGGTCAGGCTCATCTCTCAAAAAACTTTTAAACTTTCTGCCCTGAAACTTGGAGATGAATTTGCCAGCTGCTACACCCAAGAATTTTACAACTATTTTCTTAAACAAAGATTGAAGTTTCAAGCACACATAAATTAAAATTTATAATGATAACAAAAGGAAGTCCTGTTTGAAAGACAGGAAGTTGAGACTTGGAGTTTTTCCCAAAGAGGGAATCCCATAGTGTATTAAAATACCTGACCCAGCAAAAGGTAAGCAGTAGCAAGAAGAATGTATTTTGAGAGCACAGAACAGGTCGCCCCTGATTTCTGTTTGAACCACAGTGAACCTTGAATCTCTTGGAGCAATTTGTTCACCTGTTTCTGCAAGCCACATTATTCACTTTGTTTTATTCTGGTAGGCCACGTTTTACATTACCATTAATGTCCTCACATATTTTTTGTTCTATGCTTATTACACTGGAGAAACAGCGTTTCTGCCTCACAGGAACTTTAACTTACGCTTGATAGGTAGCAAACATAATCTACATCTCAATGCTGTTCTAGAGTATGTGGTGCCTAGTTGAACAAGAACACTATGGATTTTACAATGGCTGAAACTACAAATAGTTGAATAAGGAGCAGAAAAGAAGCTCTCTTAGGATCTCCTCTGGTCCATCATACTGTATTTTGGACACGTGCATATCTGACAGCACCAAGAGGAGTGCTGAGTACTCCCAGGTCTTCTCCATTAAGCATGCCCAGAGGAAGATGACCATGAAAAGACTGCTATCCTTTTGAATCCACACTTTGCATTATTATCACTAGCCAAGCACATTCCAGTGTTCCGAGTTCATTTCAATGTTCCTGTCACTGCTCAAGTTATACAAAGACCTTTTAGGACAACTAGAGCGCAACAAGAGCTTTCTAGTGTGTTTGCAGTTCACCTGAGAATAAATCCTTCTCCATAAAGTCAATGCTGAACGCAAGTGCTGTTTTTGAAGTTAAGTCATCTCAGCTGCTGCATGGGAGGGAATGATTTACAAACAGAAGAGTTTTAACAGTTCTCAAGGATGGAAACCACAATAGCATTTTTAAGATAAAAATTCCTTCTTCATATAATGAAAGGGGGAAAAAAACACGACATGATTTTACAGCCCACTCAAGACCGAGTCGTAACCATGGAAGAGTTAAAAATACCATTTTTTCCACCCCTACCCAGGAGAAAGAATGGTCCACAAATCATTTTTCCCATCAAACTATTTCTGTCAGACAGGACAAGGCACATCTCTCTGGTCTGCACAGCAAATGAAAAAGAGACAGCTGTCCTTATTCCAGCAGCATTCCAAAAAAAAAAAAACCCAAAATACCCAAGAAAAAATCCTCCCCAAAAAACAGAGAAGCCATAATGGGAATATCTACGCACTGAAATAAGTTGTCCAGAAAACATTTAATGTCTCTAGTCTCAGAGTTAAGAAAAATCCAACTGGACAAGTCTTAAGCAACTCGGCTTTGAAAAGGAGCTGGCAGGAGTTAAGAAGTCTTTAAGATAAACAGCAGCATAAGGATTATGTTTCCTCCTTCTTTTATTGATGTAATGAATAGACACTAGGGAGCAAGAACAATATATGGAGATAGGTGCCTACACTAAATAAATGAGGTAGTTTTATGGGACAAATACAAGAGAATTGGCTGAAAATTAACTAGATTTTAGCAAAGACCGGTATAGAGGTATAATAGAGGAGACCTACAGTGGCTGTGAATGTATCATCCTCCCCTTGATGGAGCAAGTAGATTTAAAAAGAAAGGCTTTTTTCCAGTCAGCTATTTGGTTTGGTTGTGGTGGTTTTGTTGTGGTTTTTTTTTCCCAATAAATTTCCCGCTGGATGCCTGAATTGGTAGTTATGAGACGACCCCCCTCTACCCGCAGCAGGAAATCAAGCACATATTGATTGCACTAAATGACATTCACTGCAAAGCTAGCAGAAATGACAAAAAAGCTCCTTCTGCCAGTACAACCAGATACTACCCACTGTGGCCTCCTAAGCTGCCAACATCCAGCAGACTGAGATTTAAAACAATTTTTAACTAGTTTCATCTAAAGAGGCTAGTCCTAATCTACCCATTCATGCAGAATAGTCCAAGAGCCCAACACACTTACCACACAGATTCCTCAGGACTGGATATTTTACTTATATGCAACCCCAAGACAAACAAACATCAAGGAGGAAAAAAGAATAGAAGAGTTACAGATGTCAGACGGGCCCTTCAAATCTCCAATTAGAGACACTGGAAAAAGGAAATGCTCCCTTTAAAAATCTCAAAACTGAAGCAGAAAATAAATTTGTTAAAGTTCAAAACTGAAGCAGAAAATAAATCAGTGAAAGTAAGATAAAATTAAAACTGTTCTTCTAGAAGGGAAAAGTTGATTGCTGTGGGATACTCAGACAATTGCGCAGAGCTGAAACTGCTCTTATTGTTTAATTTCTGTTTTCTTTCATTTTACTTTTGTAATATGAATTTCTTCACATTGGCGTAGCAGCAAGCTACCTCCCGAGGAGCTGGACAGACAGTCAAATAGCTGGCAATGTTTTCCTTTTGATTGAATGTCTTGCTTGAGGCATATTTTCAGGCTTTGGATGAAAGCATGGGAAATTGCTATTATAAGTCTTTGACTCTTAAAAGCAATGTAGTAGGGAAGACACTGCTATAGTACATATTGTGGAACATTTCAAAGACACATGGCAGAACATTATTCTGTCACTATACGTGAGCATAACAACTCACATAAATATAAAATCTACTTTCAAGGATTTCTATGGTAGCAGACCTAGAAAAGCTACAATGATTTTGAACCTGTGATTTTCTGTATTATTTGCCAGATTTCAAAAAATTATAGAGCAAAGAATTTTCAGTAAGATTATCAAAGGATTTTTGGGATTTTTTGGAGGTAAATGCCATACAATGTTCAGGGGCCTGTATTACACCAAAACAGGAGCTTGTAATGTCATACTATAGTTGTGTTATGCTAAAAAAGGCAGAGCCTTCATCTGGGCAAATACCTCATCTTTTCCTTGCTCTAGATCTAGGTTTCAAAGTCTCCAGCTTGACTGACCAAGAGTTACTAATCAACATACTTGCACTGGGTGTTTTTAGTCTTTTCTGGATATTGTGCTCCTGAACAGGAAGGTGAAATTCCTTACAAGTAAGAAGTTTTCCTGGGATCAGAGAGGACCTCTCATGGTACTTAGATACAGTTTGTTTTCATTAGAACAACTGCAAGTAAACTGTCACAGGAATGCTGAAATCTCTGCCAAAAGCACATTAACCTGGTTGGTAGCCATTGCCTGGTTGGATAAGACCATTTCTCAGGAACTTACCAAACACACAGATAAATATTTGCTTGGTTATTTACTCTTCCACTGCCTTCTTTCCTGGGAGTTTTAAGAAAAAACTCAGAACAACCAACAGTGTTTTCCAGCTTTGCCTTATTTGGTTCAACACAAATATAATATTTCACCCAAGTATCTTCAGGCAAGTAGAGTCTGGCTTACCTTTTTGATGTTGCATCTTCATTGCTGCTCAAATGTGCTATTTCGAATGTATCTCAATTTCTTCTGTAAATGGAAGTCTTCCCTGCCGGCAGAAAAACAATGTTCTTTTCCAAGCCAATCCACAGTTACCTTCTTTTCCAGTAAAAAAGCCCCAGATAAGTCCTTCGGCCTGACTGGAGGAAGGCAGCAGAGCCAGGATGTGCAATTCTTTCCCCTCAGGTGCTTTGAAGCCACTGCAGAGCAGCTTGCTGCAGGGAGATGAGGGAGATGACAAGTTCACTATTAAATTAGCAGACACCCCCCAACTGGAAGCAGCCATGACCAGCCAAAGACTTGGTGTCACCCTACAAACCCATTCACTCCTGTTTTTTTTTTCTTCACTTGTCCCTGGACCATTTTGGAGAAGCCCAGATCCCCAAAAATACTTGGTGACAAGGCTGTAAATTATTTATTTAGAAATTTTAAGGCTTATCCTCTTCCACAAGAGATTTAGGCACAGTCTTTTGATCCCAGTTTCCCACTGCTGACGCTCTCCTCCCCTGAATTTCTCCCAGCAACTCTGCTCCCAGCAGGCCTCAAACACTGGTCCTTCTCCTCCAGCTCCCCATTTCTCAGCTCCCTGCCCAGCACTCCAGGCCCAGCCCTATTCCCAGCAGCACTGGGGCTGCCTGGGCAAGATTGAGACCAAACTACAGCTAGCACCCTGTGAGCACCTGTTGTTTACATTTCCCCATGCCCAACTTTACTAAGGGTCCACCAGAACATGGGACCTCTGCTCCTCCAAACCTTTGCGAGCCCTGTCTTGGAGGCCATTGGTCTCTCCCAACTTACGGACCAGCTGGTTCAAAAGGGAGGCTTTGCACTTCATCTTCATTCCCTCCACCCTATTTCAACCTACCCCTGCACCATCCCAGCATGAAAAGCCTTTAGAAGAGCTGTAGTTATGCTATATGCCTTCTTAGTGCCTTTTTATAGCAAAAAGATGAATCTTTCATAGAATATAAATAAAAATGTAGGGAGAGTTCATAGAAATCAAAGCTTTTTTGCTAAATGGACCAAGTAGTTTTGGATTTTTTTTCAGAGTGTCAGATTATTAAGAGAAAATGGTGGGGACTTAGTTTACTCTCAGCTAGAGTTTCAGAACGGTATGGTGCAGGAGAAAGTATATTATCACAGAGTTCAGTAATACTCAGATACAATTTTTTCATAAAAATTAAACACCCAGTAAATGCCATTGATGAAGAACTTGAAAAAAGTTGTGAATTGTTTCAATCAATGACCATGAAATGATTCCAGGTACAATGAAGAGCTGAAAAAAAAATGCAAAAATTTTTGCTGGGGCTAGAAAAAGTGACATTAGCAAAAAGAATTAATGTTCACCAGCATACTGCAATAAATTAGAACCATTTCATGGTTCCAGACTTAGACTATTGGAAATTTGAACATAGATGGGTGAAAAAAAAAAGCTTAATTTTCCTAGCGTGGCAAGTGAAAAGCATTACCCAGGAAGGCATAATTAAAAAATAAAATCAGGCTGATTGAAGAACTTAGATTTTGTTTTTCTGATGTGTTACTGACTGCAATTATGCATTATGAATAACAAGGTCTGACCAATGCTGGACTGACCAGAACTTAGATTGACAACAAACTCTCTTTGAGCTACAGAAGAAGGAAGAAAGCACAGTTTAGTGTGCTGTCTTTTGCTGGAACTCATCAACTGTTACAGGGTGCTATTTATGGTTTGCACATATTTTCCAGTCATTAAGAGCTGGCCAAGAACTGGTTTGTCAGGAGATGTTTTTCCCCCCTGCCAATTCTCTTTCAAACCAACCAACAGTCCAGAGCAGCTTTTGGTGCACTCCAAATTCCTCACAGCCCAGTCTGAATTTGGTTCTTTCCATAAGAAAGCAAGAGCTTGCAGCTTTGAATTTATGAAAAGAAAGCTCCTGCTTTTCATACAGAATGATTTGTTACCTCCCTGCTCTATGTAGAATTATAGGCTTGGCCTCCAGAGTATGCATGCAGGAAACAACGTGCGTGGTGCCATCAGCCAGAAGAAATTAAATTCTGAATACTTTATCACCCAATTTATTTTATCTGTTTGTTGCAAAAGAAGGTGAATTCAGTAATTAGCCAGGGCAGATTTTCTGTATTCTTTAATTAGGGAAGATTTTCTTTGTCTTCTAAATGTTCTTTGGTCATCCAATATATGTATTGAACTATACAAAAAACCCAGTTTGTTACTAAATGGCAAGGTTTATTTTGAGAATGCAATTAATATGTAATACTTTGTAAGATGAACAGCTATTGTAAATACAGAATAAAGGCTCAAGCACCACAGCTCTTCTGTTCCTGTATTTTTTACAAGAAAAGATACAGAGCACTAAACTGCGTAACTTCCATAAAAGGTGCTATAACTAATTTAGAAAAACAATTGCCTCAATGAATTAGCATTTCAGACTGACATGTGTGCATTCATGAACACAACAATTGAAAACAGCGGTCCAGAGCCCCACAAGATGAACTTCTCTTGATCCCCTTCAGCTGTGCTTTGAACTATGTGCAATACCTTTTTTGTCCTGCTGCCTCTGCCTCAGCTCCATAAGGCAGGCCACTAATTTTCTCTAATCAGTGGTGTGAGTGTTCGTAAGCCCTGTTAGCTCATTTACAACAGTGGACACTAATACAACAGGAAATGAACCTATTGGTTTCACTTAGATCCCTGGGCAGCTGCCAGCTACCAAGAGATCTCATCTGAGTTTAAAAACAGCAATGCTCTTGATTGCAAAATGACTTTTTCCCTGCTGCTGCCCTCCTATACTTGCTTCTGATCAATACACCATTCTGATTCACAACCACATCATCCTCAGGAGGCTTTGAATCAACTAAGTACAATTGCAAGCTCAAAGAAAATGCTGGCATTTATTTTTATACTGCAAACTAACTCTACAGACCCTCTGTCTCAAAATTCACACAAAAGTCTTTTATTGAAAGGCCCTATAAAACTGAGGTAAAGTACAAAATTAGAAAGGTAGCGGTAGTAGAAATGACAGAGGATGAAACTCATTGTATATCACAGCATAAAGAACACATGGAATTGGTTTACACATGACAAAAGCAAGCTTCCTAGCAGCAAGGAATTTTTAATGCTAAAATCTGTGATAAGTAATGCATATCCCATGACTTTTTACAGTTCTTAGTTACAGAAAAAAATTCATTTTTACTGCAACTGCTCCAAAATCAAATGTATAATATGTATATACAAATACAATGAAATAGCCAAAAAGTTGTTCCTTGTCTGACCAAGACTTGACCGAGCAGAGGAACCTATTAATTTTTTTGCAATTAGCTTCATAAATTACTTTTCAGCTTTGTGATTAAACCTTTGAATTTTATATGTACTAACATAATTTAAATACATAATGGGTTTTGCCCATCTGTACAATGAAATTTTTGTACAAGGCTTTAACATGTCCTCTCCCACCTTCCAATAGGGATGAGCTGAGCGGCAGCAAAACCTATTGCTAATGCTTAAGCTTCCTGGAACAGGCTGACTCCAAGCATAGCTAGGATAATAATTCCTTCCCTCCTTCAACCACACATAATACAGTCTTTATTCAGCAAAGTCGTTTCACACCATGCCAAAGGTCAGCTTTTGCTGTATTAATAGCTGCTCTGGGAGGATCAGTGTTGTGCTATCCTACATTTTTTCCAGGGCCTGGAGATGCAATTTCCTACAATCTGCAGGCAATTTCCCACCAATTTTCTTGGGGAGCTAATAGGCTGTGACAGGAGATGGAGCTAGCTAGCAGCAGGCGGCTTCAGAAAAGACAAATTGCATCTCTGCCACCTAACTGGGCAATCTAGAAAGACAGAGTTTGTAGTTTTGTAGTGTTATTGGGCCCCATGCTAACAGTAAATCGTGCAAGCTGCTATCTGAATTTCATATTCTTTTCCTTCCGAATTGTTATCACCACATATCACTTTGTTGCACTTTTTCAACGAATGACAGTTAGACATCGATCATGTGTGATTACTATTTTAACTGTCTTTTAACTAGACAAGACCTGCTAAATGATATCCACATCAGAAACAGAGAAATATACAGTGTCTCTGTCAAACAGCAATATTTTGATTATTTTCAGACTTGTTAAGGTACAAAGTAGACACAATGGAAAGGGATTAATTTGTACGCTAAATTCAAATGAAACAGACAGAGCAAACTATGGGAACATTAAAACTCTGAGCACACCTACTGTGGTAAGAAAGTCCCACTGATATATAGTACAAAATGAAAGCAATAAAACCCCCCAAATATAACTGGCAATTTTCCCCTCTATAGCAGATTTTGAAACCTAAGAAGTTAACCAGAACAGTCAAATCAGTTCAAAACCATCCATGGTACCATTTACCTTGCAGATTTAAAATTAGTAAGACTAGTAAAGCTCTAAGTTTGTATTAGCATATCCAGTTTGATAGAAATGAACCTGATTTAAAGCTGCTCACCTCATCTAAGATTACAAAAAAATTTAATAACTGAAGAAAATTATTCAAAGGCACATAGCACTAGCAACTATTGCAAGTGGTATCTGTCACTGTACTTCCCCTTACTGTTATAGTTAACTCAGGGGATAAATACTGTAAACACATTCTATTACAGAACCCTGTATATCTGTATGTTTTCTTCAAAATATAGGAGAACAAATATCTGAAGGCATGGAGGTTACTGAAAACAATTAACAATAGTAATGAAATTATTATAATTAGCAAAATTTGTAAGGTTAATATTTTTCCCCTTCCCCCCTGCCCAAGAATAAATTAGGTAGAGTGAAAACAATCCCATCTAAATTATTGCTGTCCACTGGGAGACAAAATTAGTACTGAGATGTATAAAATTTTACTATAATTCAACCCTAAGGATTTTTTTTTAATTACTTAAGTAATGAAAAAATGCAAAATTACAGTGAACGAAGTGTTGAAATATTCCAACATGCATTTTGAAACTCTCACATTTAAACCACTTGTCATTAATATCCCCATTTCATATTTGTGGTTTTAATAAGTTACAGCTAGATAAAATACTCAAGAACCAGGAAGAATTATAAATATTATACCAGGTCAATAACTTGTACTCAACAAAGAAGAGTATCTACATAAACAAATAAAAAAAGCTGTGAGAACCATTCAAAACCCAGAAGTATTTCCTTTAACAGATTCACTGATAAAAATACAAGAGTATCAGGATTTGAAAATCTTGAATTTGACAAACGAAAATCAATCATTTATCTATACAAGTCTATAAACTTCTTGAAGAACACATTCAAAAATTCAATTATATCTTATATTTGTGAATATTCACTCAACTGCTGTCAGAAATACACATCTTACATAATTAACAATCAGACAGAAAAATTAGTAGCATTATGTATGTATAACTCATTAAAACATCTCTAGAAATCTAATGTATATTCAGGAGGAAACACAAAGGAGCATGGTATTAAACTGATTTCTGTATGAAAAAGGAAACTTATTCCAGTAAGTGAATTTAATGTGGCTATAAAAGTTGAATCACTCTGAAGTTTTGTTGCATGCATGGCATGCTAAACAAATACCAGGCTGACATTAAGAACATTTACAAACTTAACAGCAGTGTTTGGCTGATTCATCAATAATTAGAAAATACTTTGAATTTGCAAAGCCATCAGCTTGTATATTTATTTGAAATCTAATTAAAAAAAATAGTATCCAACTGCAAAAAAACCCCAATAGCTGACTATTTTTTAAGAATAAAGGGCATCTTCGTTGGTCTGCAAAATTTTGTGCTACAGCAAACCACAAAATAAGAGTCATTAGCTTATCATGATTACAGACAGTTTTTAAAGTAAGGGTAATCCACTGTGGATCGCTGAAGGGAGTGTGAAAAAGACTGCAAAATGAGCAGATGGATTTTATTTTAAACAAATTAGGCTCACTACCAGGAAAGCAACAAGGATTTCTCAGTTTCCAACTGCTATGGGTTAACTTTCATTTATGACCCCTTCATTCTGCTCGTTAACTTCTTTAAACTGCCATTAAAATCAGTGCTTGAAGGAAAAACAGCATTTATTGTTTGCAGTTTCAGGCTATCATCTCCATTTTCTATATTAATGACAGAGTATACAAAAGGGATAATGATAACAGTATGTTTGATTACTTAGTCTCCAGACTATGTGTTATATTCACCTCAAACTCATTTTTGGCAGAAAACAGATGGAAACAGTGTTTGAGAGATACCTTTGTGCTGTGAACCTGGCAAAGGCCATCCTTGCCAAGCTGTACACAATAGAAATGTCTAGTGTTCCTTGCAGCATCTCTTCTATGAATCAACATAACCTTACAAAAATATGGGCAAAATCACATGTGAAATTACAGGAAAGGGAAAAAAGATCTTGAAATTTTATGTTTTACATCAGAAGCCACCACAGAATTTTTCTAGGAAGAGTCAACTATGCCAAACCAGGAATTCCATAAACAATAAAAGTGTGAGTATAGAATAATGCAGCTATCTTATGTCTGAGTGCTTGCTTTAATAAGAGAAATCTTTACAGCAGACACTGCCCAATATAATTATGTAGCTATCCGCTAAAATATTCAATCATTTTTTCCTTTATACTATGTATCATTAACAGGCAACTAAATTCTTACTAATGCATAGCAGAGCATCGAGCCAGAAAGGACACAGTTGTTGTTGTTGTTCAGCTTCTTGGAGTGAAATGTGAGACCCTCATCTAAGAAATATGGGAAAAAATCCCACAACCCCACCAAACTTCTCAGAATTGAAAATGATAACTAACATTTGTCTCCACAACAGAAATTTTTTGGTATTCAGTTTTCTGAGCAGCACTTTAGCCTCAGGGAAATAGAAATCCAGCTCTCTCAAGAATTAATGTATCATAGAAGCAGTAGATTCTTTGCTTTGAGATACAGCATCTTCAACAACATTCTGCCCTCTGAAGACTGCTATTCATTCTTCTGATTTCCCTTCGTGTTTTCTTGTTGTATTCAATTTATACTTTTAAAAGTTATATCAGAAGAAAAAAAAGAAATAAATCAGCATAAGATAGTAAAATAGTAAAAACCACAAACCAAATTAAAAAAGAAAACAAACCAAACAAAACAAACCAAGCCCACCAGGTGCTTAAAAATGTGTTCAAAACATACCTTTTGCTGATTTAAAAAATGTTTTAGTGAGTGTTTGAGCTCTCCTATATAGCTGAGCAGAAATTCTGGGTAAATTTCTCAGAATGTCAGTAAGATAGACCCATAGGGCAGATTTTTCAAGCACCCAGTTTTTACATGTCGGGTTTCCCTAGCAAAAATCTACCACACTGCACTAAGCACTTAAGCTGCAATGGGACATTTGGGAGCATGTTGCTGAAAATGGGATTATCAATTGCTTGGAAGTAGATCTTGAGCTAAAGAAATAAAAGGTAATAGCAAATGTTGAGAACTGGCTGTGAGATAACTCCTCTTAGCATGAGATAATTATATGTTTTTGGATATCAAAGAAATGTCCATTTCCAGAGGACACAACTCAAGTGTCCTTGAATAACTATGCAGAAACATTTGAACAACTTTACAGAGAAACAGAAGTCAGTGAGATTGCACACTCATTCTCAGTGAATTGCATAGATTGCATGATTACACCTAAAATGTTTCTATGTTTTCATTTTCTCTTGTCCTGCAGTGTGCCTAGGTGGCCAAGGTGGCCAGTGGTGTTCTGGCTTGTGTCAGCAGGACTAGGGCCTGGATTTTCCCTGTTCTTGTCACTGGAAAGGCTGCACCTCAGATTCTGGGCTCAGTTTCAGGCCACTCATGACAAGGACATTGAGGTGTGTTCAGAGAAGGGCAAAGGGGCTGGTGAAGGGGCTGAAGTCTTTTAAGGAGTGGCTGAGGGAGCCGGGGTTGTTTAACCTGGAGAAAAGGCTCAGGGGAGACTTCATCACTCTACAACTCTCTGAAATGAGGTTGTAGCAAGTTGGGGGTCACTTGGCCTCTCCTCTCAGCCACAGAACAAGAGGACACACCTTCAAGCTGAGCCAGAGGAGGTTCAGGTTGGACCTCAGGAAGAATTTTCTCATGGATAAAGATGTCAACATTGGTCACCCACCCCAGAGGTGTTCAAGAAATAACTGAATGCACCACATAATGCTATGGTTTAGTTTACATGTGATGTTCAGTCAAAGGTTGGACTAGATAATCTTGGAGGGCTTTTCTAACAAAAGTGATTCTGTCCATGGATTTCCTGCCATGAACTCTCTTGCATTCTGGTGTTTGTCAGGTTCAACTCTGACTTGCTTCACCTTCCCCATTACATAATAAAGTATGTCTGCCTGGCAGGACAGAATGAATTGACTGAAGACTTAGACAGATCTACATTCTCAAATTATTTCTGTGTACTTGTGGCAGGAGAAAAAAGCAAAACCCTTCAGAAGACAGCAGAATTAGAGTAAATCCAGATTATCCAGTGAAGTGATTTAAGGGGTAAACACTCTATCAGTAGTGCGAAATCAAAAGTCAGTATTCCTCCCTAACCCAAAAATTTCAAAATCCACCTTTCTTAATTAACAGAATGGTGGAATTTCCCCATCTACTCAAAATTGCACCAATATAATAGAAAATATGATAGACTAATCTAACTAGACTACATAATCCCACGGACTCCTAAGTGGGCCAGTAATTCCACAAAATTACAAACAAACAAAAAACCCTATCAAGAATTAAACACTAAAACAAAAAATCAGTTTGTCAATCTGAGTTTAAGTTACTTGAGTAACTTAGAAGCTTCTGAAATTCTAGTTGCATCATCAATGCAAAAATGTGACCCAAAAACTATGGTCAATCATTCACAGACAGAATTTATGCATGAGATGACAGCTTCTACACTGATGATTATTTTCAAAAATAACACTTGTTATAACAGTCTATGAAAATCATGTTCATTTAGTGTTCCCGCTTTCCTTTAAAGGAACAAAAGCCTTTGAAATGCCAAATGAGTTAGAAAGAACTAATGTAGATGAAAATTTTCTCTCAGGTACCAGTGGATTTTGGACTAACACAAGGAACTACTGTTGCTGGGAATTATAATCAAAAAGAAAGTCTGACACACTGACAAATACATTGTGTGGAATGATATCACGACTTTCTGCACAATTGATTTATGAAGGGTTATGCCAAGTGCACATATACAAAATATACATATTAAAGCCAGCAAAGGATTTTGTTCAGTTGAATTTGTATTACCACAAATCCCCTCTTCATCAGTTTTTGTTTGCACTGACATCCAAAGTGTCTTTTGTAAAGACTCCCTGCTTCTATCCAGCACTAGCATTTGCCAGAGTGGCATTCAGACATCTCTGAATACTGAAGGCCACCCAGCACACAAAGACTGTCCCAAAAAGGGGCTAACCAAAGGAATCTTTTAGGACTGCAATTAAATTGAC
>WBND01000887.1:304974-319951 GCA_013398595.1 Tychaedon coryphoeus
TGCTGAGGATGTCAGCTCAGCTTTTATACGAGGAGTTGGAGCTGCCAGGTCCCAAATGGATAATGTGCTGGCTTCCCCACCAACAATCAGGGTGCGGCCGTCAGGGAGCAATCTGCAGGAACGGATGTAGTTGTCTCTGTTCTGTGGAGACAGAAGCCATCAAGAGATTACTCATGAGGAAAGAAAACAGCATTAACATGAGAGCAGAAATCCATAAAAGTATTGTATTCCCTCCTGGTTTTAATGAGCCATTTATACTTATGACAATGATAAAGTGTATTAATGCCAGAAAATTACATGACATTAGGGAAGTACTTCAACTTGATCTACAAAATTCAGCAGTGAGAGATATTTAATCTTAATTAGCATCAAAATGCAAAGACCTGAACCCAGCCCAAAACAATTCAAGATAGCTGAATTTGACAGCTGGTGTAGAAAGTTGTATTTTCATACTCTGTTTATTTCAGCACATTAACCTCTCAGCATGGGGGAGTACCAAATTCCCTGCACACTTTCCCCCTTCCCATTCCAGTGAGACTTGCTGCCACCATATAGGGGATGTCAGGAAAATATTTGGGCAATTTTCCTCCTTTGTGTAGCAACTTGTGTAGCAATTCATTATAAGTCTACACGTGCTGCATAGTTCTCATTTTATTGCCGCTGTAACAAGCAGCATCATCTCACCAAGAACCAGTAAATGACAAGAGAAAAGCTGCTAACAATAGTTCATCTTGTTTGCACATTCAAATAATTTGTGCATAACACTCAGGCATATTTTTAATTGCCACATTAAGACAGGTCAATGCATTCATACGCATACACAGACACGAAATATGTGACACAATCCCCAAATATTTGTAGAGAATACAGCTGCAAGACAGCAATTTTTAGCATGATAGGGTATCAACAAGCTGCAAGATTGCCAGCAAATGTCAAAGTTTAAAAACAATATTTGCTGTGCTGCCTTTGATCTTTCCTCCTACCATGATTTTAGGATATTAAAAATGTTTTGATTCTTTATGGGGAAAAAAACCCACAAGTATGGTGAGGAACATACGTCAACCTCAGCTCTAATAGAAATAACAGAACTACAAACGCAATACCAACCTGTGATACCATGACAGAAACCAAATACCCACTTGCCCTTTACACCTCAGTGGTATCACTGCAACCTTAACACAACATCCTATCTTCTTTCAGTGCTGTATGCTGCTGTTCACCTACCAGGCAGTCCAGCTGAGAGACAGGGCTCTTGTTGCCAGGGTGGCTGATGTCCCAAACCTTGACACAGCCCTTCCCACCCGTGTACACGTGTCTCGTGGGGTTGCTGATGGTAACTGCACACACAACTTCCCCGTGGTTCAGGGTGTTGATCTGACGGGCATGGCGAGGGATTCCTGGGCCGATGAGGGCATCAGGAGGGAAAGGAACTGGCTGCATCTGGCCATCTGCAGTAACATGAAAGGAGTAGGCTCTTTTGGGGAAGGGAAAGAGAGAAGACAAAACAATTTTAAAAATCAGCCATTACAGAACTATAATGCAAGAAAACCACAGTATTTTTAATCTTAGTTCTTTGCTAATCATCTTACGAAAATCAGAGCTACAGTGCCAAGTAATAGAGGCAGATGAAACCTCAGGAGGAGACAAGCATTCACAACAAAAATTTTCAGCCTGCCTCAGCTGAAGTATTTGTGTAATGGGGCAGCAGGTTAAATCCACCCTTAACTTCGCAGACCAAGGTCATGGTTGCTATCCCTCAGCCACTTGGATAATCTAAGGACCTTGCAGCCCCTGGTTTCTAGGTAGCAGTTCCAAGTCTCTTCACCACAAGTCCTGTAGCAGCAATCCCTCACCAGGCACTACTCTCATCCTTCCATGATGCTTACATCTGTTGCCTTGCAGTACCACAAGCCAAAGTTTTGCTTGATTCCTGCACCTCATCTTTAACATCTCCAGTGGCTGTGCTTAAATATCCTTCTTTCTAGCTGGGAAGTAGTACTTTGGACAGAAAATAGAAACACATAGAACGTTGCACACAGATTTCATCAGAGAGCTGATATTATCTCCTCATAATTATGTTTTCTTGAATTAGTACATTGAAAAACCTGAAAGGCTCAGTTTTGCAGGTACTTTTGGCACTTCAGAAATACCTTTTATTTCTATTCATTGAAGGATTTCAAGTTTATGGGAACTGAGGGTTGAGGAAGTGACATTCTAGCATTGAATAAAAACACTCCTCAGGGAAAGTACATGAAATTATTTTTTCATGGTCACTGAAAAGTTTAAAGTCAGCTCTACTCAAGGACAAGCACACAAACACCAACTAATACAGGTTTGAGGTGGGGGGGTCTTTGTTTGCTTATTTTAACTAATAATGAAAATACTACTGTAAAAGGCTTGTTTTTGCTATAAAGTGAGCTCTTCTTCTGTAACTTCTGTCGTAAGTGCATCCATAGCTCATGCTTTTGATGCTCTTGTTACATCAACATCATCCTTCAAGAGGCCAAAATGGATAAAAAATGTTGAGAGATGCGTATTCTTTTTTTTTTTTTTTTTTTACTAAGGAGCTGCCATCTCCCTACCTAAACATTTCTTTTACTAATATATTCTTTTGTTCAGAACTTCACCTTTTCCAAATCTACTTTCTTCCTCAGAAATCTTCAGTCATTGTAGCTCAACTATTAGTATCACATCCATCTTCCAAGAGCCCAACAATAGATATTTCTATTAAATCTTTTGTTCTGAATAATAAGCTAGTATTTTCAAGGTATTTTATTATGTGTTCCCAAGTATCACAATTTGAAAAGAAGAAAGATGCCTGGTTCTGGAACAGATATCACAAAGCAACTGAATCTGCTCTGCTCCTGGGCATAAGGTATTCCTTTGAAAAAGCATGAAGAGAGATGAAAGAACTCTACAGCTCTTTCATACAGAAAGTAAGAATGGAAACAGTTAAACCATGCAATACCACAGTTTTTTCTTAAGTGAAGGGTAGAAACTGGTTAACAGTAACTGCTCTTAAACAGAAGAGAAACTAATAGTGCACATGTATGCAATTCTTACACTCATTCATGTTTCATGGTTGGATGTATAAGCAGAAAGCTTGCTCGGACAGTACACAGAAACAGAGCATGAGCAAGTGCAAAAGATGACATTTTTTTTGACACAGAAATGTCAGGAATATAGGAAAGGAAGTGCAATGTTCACTGCCTTACCTGAACACAAGGCACACAATTTATCAAATGTATTTTGTCCCAGGAGACCCTTTCTGGCTCTTTGTACGAAGAATTACAGTAATGATATAGGCTTAACTAGAAACCCATTCCTTTCTGTGAAGAAGAATGGAGACAAAACTGTCCTAAAGTAGCTATTCACTAAACACACCAGACACAGGACAAGAGAGGAAGCAGAACAGGAATAGCAACAAGACTGCTTGAGGCTGAACTGCTCAGGTCCATTGACAGAATCCAACATAAGAGTCATAGCATTTAAGACACTGAAAAGCTTGGCCCCATCGTGGGCTCCAGATCAAAGTCATTTGCAGAGTATTTGTTAGCAGTAAGAGTACACAGAACTATACAACTTTGAAGTTTCAGCTTGCCCTTGCTTTTATCATGGACTGAAGCAAAACAATTAAGCATGTATTAGGCAATTTTTTCCATCATGTCCAAGATGAATAATCTACTTGTTCATGACTTGTTCTTTATTTGAAGGTTACAGCTTAAATGTTCTGTTCAATTCAAAATACCGAAATAATTAGTGTTTTGAAATGCTTAGGTGCATACACAGGGCTCTTCAGTTCTCGCTGAAGTGGAGTGTGAGGATGACAATAGAAACATTTTTCCTTCCTGTTTACTGTAGAATTGTAATGACTCTTGTGCTTTGAAACATCAGAATACTACCCAGTGTATTTTTTAATCATGTAGAATTTCACCATATGTCTATGTTTAAAGTGGGTCTATACTAATCATAGAAGCAGTCACCTTTTTTTAGCATTTGCTTCTAAGACCGGTTGATCAGGATGCAGGATGGCTGAGTTTGATGGCCTTACAAACAGGCCAGCGAGTTTCTTACAAGTCAAAACAGCTTTTTCTACAGTGCAAGTTATCTGCAAACCACTGTAGAAAGAAATGGCTACATTTTGCCAAATCCCTCTGCCAGGACAAGCACACAAAACAGTAAATGTTCCTGTTTGCTTGAAGATATGTGGCATGTAATGCTAACATGACTACTGCCAGCATACTTATGGTATGGTAGCCTAGTGACTTGTATCTGCTAGGTGTTATGGTACAACTTCTGCTACACAATCCCTTTTAACCTTGGAAAGGCTTGCATTGTTTGCCAGACTGACACTCCTGACACTCCCTGGACAAGGAAAGTGTCTGTCTCCAGAAGAGTGCAGGGCTGGAGACAGGAGTGCAAATGACTATTTGCAGCTCAGCTGCTGCAGCCCTTGGCTTCCTCTTCATCAGGTTACCATGAGAGAGATCCTGCTACTTCTGAGAAGGACTGTGCTTACAGTTCTACACCTACAGAATACTCAATTTTTAACGCACTAGACATACTCACAGGCCTCAATTCTCAAAAATGACAAGAATTTTCATTATCTAATCTCAAAAGAGTAAACAGCAAAATCTGGCAAATTCTTGAGTTCCCAAAAGCTCAGGATTTCTTAACAGGCACCACTTGACCACCCATTTTTCTTTTAGAACTGACCATATATGCCAAAAATTGCTGTTTAGTCTCATGACTAGCACAGTTTTCTGTCTCACTCAGAGCATTCTGCCTGTATGAAAGATGGCTATCCTATAATGGATTCTATGATTACTGCTCTTTGGTCAAAGGAGAGTCCTTCCTTGTGTTGGGCTAACAACAATCAGAGAAAATTATCTTATAAAAAATGAAATTAAATTTAATATAAAATAAGCTAAGTATATATAAAGTAATACACAAATATACACTTTTAATTAACCGAATATTATGACAAGAACAATTACAAGACAAACTTCTGTGCGTTTTACTTAGAAGAGTTCTGAAAAATAGTATACTGTTACTTATATTATTTCTGAAGAATGGAAATATTCTTCTGAATTACTGCATCCAGAGACTTCTCATATGTGTGTCAAAGCAGTACTGAGAACCTGCAGAGTTCCTATGCAAAGCAACATGGTTACATGATACTAATACAAACCAGTTCCTCAGCTTAACTCTCCAATTTCAAAATAAGTATACAGCAAGTATCATCTGACATACTGAGGACAGTTCAGGATAATAAATTCACTACCCAAGAATATAGAAAATTAACTAAACTACCTGCCAGCTATCCTCAGTATTCAGATTGATGTACAAATGCAATCTGTACAAATCCTGCCTACTAAAGTACCATGCCTTAAAAATAAAATCCCCTCAAAAGCTTCCAATTCATCCCTTTAATTCAAGCAGAATTTTTTGACTAGCACAATACCCCCAAGAACAAAGCACAAAAGCAAAAAGTTCCTTCCACTCATGACTGCATTTTGTTTTCCCCTTTTCTTTGCACTCCAGCTCGTTTTTAATTGTAGTTAACACAAGAAATGGTGAGTGTTGTTTGTTGTGTTGTTTCATCACACAGAACAAAATGCCAAGAAACAAGGACAGAGGTATTTGTAGAGAAATGACTGAATTTTCATCTTCATGCATGTTACCAAATAATTCTATTTAGAGATAAATGGCAGGGATACACACAGTACTCAATCTCCTATAATACAGTAAAATTAGCCTTCTTTTGCAACATCTCTCATTGTACATTCACTGTAAAAGTATGAAGATCTGAAGAACAGAACAAAACTGAAATCAAGCAATTCCAAGAGTATAGAACACCTCTCCAAAAACACAATGAAAAGTCAACTTATAAGTAGAAGGAGAAAGATTTAACATTTACCACTTAAATTTCCCTTTCCTACCAAAATGAGAAACATATATTTTCAGCTCTTTTCACTGTCTGGGAAAACATGCTGAGAAATATATGTCCCCAATACTATTATTAATTCAGAATTTTAGACACCAGGGAAGCAATACTGTGGGCATAAATCTTACCACTAATCTTGAAACTCTGTATTTAGTCCACAATCCAACTATTAGAAGGCATGGTTCACATAAAAAAAAAAATTAGAGCAACACACCAAACACTTACAGTCCAGGGCATATTTAAATGCATCAAAACAAAAGAGTTCAGGACTCAGACACTACATCTTCATGTCCAAGTGGGTTTTTAACAGACCACACATTTTTCTTACAAGCAGATCATTAACAGATCTCAGAACATAAAAGGGTTAAAAAAACCTGGGTGCTATCAGAAGTGTCTATCCTTTAGAAAGGAGCAAACATAATTTTCTCTTGGGTGAAAAAACAGCATAAGCATAACCATAGATAAAAAAACTTGCAGCCTAAAGCATAAACATATGAGTGGGGATTCCATAGTCCAATTTGAAAATTCTCTGTACCACTTGCAACAAGACTCACTAAGACTTCACATCTAACAAAACAAATTCAATATGTCACCGTATCTGCATTCAAGAAAAGGGCTGACTGAAAATAAGCAAGGCATACTCCAACAGTTTTCACTGTTGTATCTGCTCTGTACAGAAAACACAGGAGACAAACAAAAAGCAGGTGAGATAACTCGTAAATGCTGCAGGTAGCAGACAGCATCTAGCCAATCAAGACTAAAACATGAGATTGTTTTATAGCTGTCAATGGAAAGGCAATTCCATGAGTTTATTGAATTTTAGGCTTGCTTCACCAAGATAAGCAAATAAGTAATTTTAGAAAAAATGTACAAGTAACATGGTCACAAAAAAACCCAAACATTGTAGAACACACTAAATGGAGACTAAGGAGTATGCATCAAAGCAGGCAGTATATGAAGCAGTGTAAATAAACTGGTAAAAACATTTAAAAAACCCAAGCAACCCCTACACAGCTTCCCCCCTGACAATAATTTAGCTAAATTACCAGGATACAAAGTAAAGCAGCATACATAGCTGTCCTTTTGTCTTGAACAGTGTAACAACTAGAACTCAGCCACAGAAAATTTCTGATTGAACAAAAATAGGTTTCACTAGATTATGATATTAATGCAAGGCATTAATAATGAAATACATCATTGAAAGTTTATGAACACCTTGTTTAGAAGTAAAAACTTAGAGCCACTCAATTATTTTCAAAAGCATTTTATCTAAATATGCCAAATTCTATGAAAGTCAGCAAGAATGTGTCTGAGTTTTGAGTACAAAGCTTGATCCTTACTGCACTACATTTAAATACACCACATTTGATACACAACACCAACTCATTGAGCCCTCACTTCACTAATCTTGTCAACACACCACCAACCTCAAGTACAACCAAGATTTAACAGGTTTCTCACACTGTCAACAGATAGCTAAACCTGTTTCCAGAAGCATGGGGGAGAAACACAAAAACACATTCAGGATGGCCTTCCAAACTAAGTCTCCTGCTTTCCTACTGTTATAGGAAAAGATCAGAAGACAATATACACTTTTTTTTGCCTGTAATCTGGTACCCTTTCAAGGATCTTTGCAAGACTGACGTTACAAGATATCACTAGTTACTAACAGAAGTCCAAAATCAAAGCAAACAGAAATGTAACTTTCACCACAGCCTTTCCATTACTTTTAAAATCCTAAAAGTAATAGTGTCTAAACGTTTCCTGAAACTGCAAAAGGAAAAATTAAACTTAGATTGGTAAATAGACATTATGTAACGTGAACATTCCCACACAGAAAGTGAAACATGTTAAATAAATTTCAAAATTATGTATATACCTAGATAGAGAAAAACTACTCTGATTGCAAGTTCCTGTTAAAAGAGAAGTCAGGACTGACTTCCAAGTGTGAACAAGGAACAGGCTCTAACAGAGTGTTGAAAAAACTGTTAAGAGTTCTCTCTGCCTCATTTTTTCCAGAAAAACAGCTGGATTAAATTTGCTCAGTTAGTACCAGCATAGACTACTTGTCCAGGAATACCTAAACATTAATTGAGTATATTCAGGTCATACATGCTCATGAGTCCACTGCTCTGGTAAAGTTCAGGCCAATATTCTACAAAAGCCAAAATACTGAAGCATTTCATGTGTGCTGCTGAATTTATTTTATTGAAACATCAGTGAGTCACAGCATCACAGAACCATTTAATTTAATAACTGCTTCACCAATAACCAAAACTTTTAAATAAAAATAACTTATTATGGAAACTCTTATACATCTATGCACTACCTGCTGCACAACTGCTTCATCATCATTTTGTTCTCCAGCTGCACACACACAGAAGTTCTAAATAGCTTGCTCCATTACGCAAGGAGTGTGTAATCTGTTGCTAGAGTAGCTGCTCCAGATACCCACTGTCATCAGCTGCAGACTCCCATGCCTGATAAAACAAGTGCCAGACAAGGAGTCTGCAAGTTTGCAATATACATTTATCCTCAGTGTAGTGCAAATTTTAGTTTCAATATATTGTTATCTAACACATTTTACCACTATTTGAGATTTAGTTTGTAGTCCCCTTAACTTTCCCCAAAAGGAATAAAATTTAAAAAAACCCTTAAGTATACCCTCAAGTATACAACTTTTCCTGGGAAGTAGGTATATTCACACCTCTTTTGGGATATGACGACTACCATTTGAGAGCTTTTATGCTGCAGGTTTTACCTGGAGAAGTCTACAACACCCTTTTAGAAACAGACACTGTCCCCTTCGAAATCCCTGTTTACTGACAAATATAACTCCATTCCCTCTAAACATTGCAGATGTTAGCAAAATGTTAAAAGTTACTTACGGTTTTCCCCCAGGAATCCCTGCTAGATTTGGAGGGATTCCAGGTACTCTCATGTGAGGAGGAGGATCAAACCCAACCTGACAACAAAAAGTGAATTAATCTCACACTTGGAATTTCTCATCCATTTTTTCAGCAAGTCTCTTTTCTCCACTCCCAAGATATAAGGCATTTAACCAAAAGGTGCCATATACCCACAGTACCAGATAACTGCATGACCCTCCACTGGGGGGCAAAACCCAGACCTTTTCCCTGAGCATACTTCTGATAGAAGCACTGATACGAAAGCAGAGAATAATTTATCACTGAGCATAACCCAGCAGGCCTGGTCAGAGGGAGAGTCCTGTGTTAGCCCTGGAATTAGAGTCCATGTCAGCACCAGGCCGTGCCAGTGGTCCTTGCTCCTGAGAGAACCAGCACTCACTCAGGCTGGCACAGTGTGCTGCTGGAAAGCAGCTCTGGGCCTCAGCTAGGATCTCACTGCCTCCACAGCACTCTGCGTGGGCACAGCAGCTGAGAGATCTCTCAGAGACACATTGTGGGGTGCAAACAAACTTCTCCACAGCTTAAAAAAAAACCTTCATTCTCTTTACATGCTGCAATTCCACTGAATTTTTATGTCTTGAGTAAGTTTATCAAATAATCCAAGCAGAAATTTTGGACCAAAAAGATTTAGTTTTTCTTCTGAACATTATACTAGAATAAATATTGTTATTGCTTTAAAAGGAGGATGCAGGCTATTTAAAATTTGTGCATTTTCACATAAAAGCCCTGTTTACCGGTTTGAAAAAAGTGGTCATGCAAAAAATAATGAGAAGTTGACAGGCATAAATCCAATTTTGCAAATTTACAAGTAGGTAAGTTTGTCTATGCAGAAAGGTGCCATCAAGCTCACGTTTGCAGAATCAGGCCCCCAAGTTATTTTGTGTGACAGCCACCGTAACTACTAGCTTCCATTTACTTACTACACCCACAACAGAAACTATTCTTAACACACCTGATCTAAGAGCTCCAAAATAAGTACTGACCAACTTCTTAGGTTGATTTCCACAAAAAAGCCACCAACAAAATACAGGGGCAGAGACCCAGATAAAAAGACTTTTACACGCTTCAAGATTAATTTGTTATGTCTATATGGGACACAAATGTGGTTCAGCAACAAAAAGCAGATGTCCACAGCTACAGTGAATTACTTTGTGTCTATCAGAACTACTTTTTCATTTACAGCAGCACAAAATATTTTTTAGGCATTTATTCATCAGTTAAAGCCCTGATTAATGTGAAGGACAAAAAGAAAACATACATTAATACACTGAGATTCTTTGTTTTCAAGGTGCAAGTTTGTTTCTCCAGCCACACAGCAAAGTGGAGCAGGCAGTGAAGCACACAGTGAAGCTGTCAAGCCTCTGGCACTGTTATGAGCTGGGGATTCTGCAGTGCTAAATGAAGCATGTAGCTTTTCTCAGTGAACCACGACTCACAGGACTGAGACTGCATGCAACGTATGGCCTACCATAGGAGATCTTCCATAGGCAACCACGGCAGCTGCAGCAGCAGCAGCACTCATCTGGGGTGACATGTTGTGCAGACTGGCATAGGCTGCCCCTGGACTGGTTAACTCTCCGTTCATGCCAGCATGAGGTACCATTCCAAACGGAGCAGGGTACGGTCCTGGAACCGCCAGCGGGGTCCGCAAACCTGCAGCTACAGAATAGTGAAATCAAGTGGGTTCATTCCTGTACTCCTGCTTACAGGAAAGAAGCCTATTTTTCTCTCCCCTAAAATACCTTGCCTACCCCTCTCACACACTGTCCAGAAACATTGCCATAATCTGTCAGTACCACCAGCTCTTTTCAGTGTAAATAAGATCTACTGGAGTCTGAACTTGCTGATTACTTCTAGCAATCTCTTCTAGCATTACCAATTTCCATTTCTGTAATATTCCCCTGTTTACATTAATCTCTTCTTTGCCAAATTAAGCAGTAAAGCTGACAGACATGGTTTACACAGCTCATGTCTGAAGCAACTGTGTGTACCAGCCTGAACAGCAAAAGTAAACTTCCCCCAGCATTTGTCAAGCTGTGCACTGCAGCAAATATTAGTAGACTCAGACAAAGACTGTGGAAGAGATTGCATGCAGAATAAGTACCAGAAACTTCTGAGAAGTCTTTTTATATTGCATTCAGTCTCTGGATTATTTGCAAAAAAAGATAAAGACAAAAGTAAACAAAGAAGACTAAGAAAGATATTCAAACTCCTGATAATCCAAACATCTGCTTCTCATCAAGCCCTCTCTTGATACCAAGAACAAAGCAATATATTTAGTTAACAGTCACATGTATAAAAAAGATTAATTTTGGAACCATAAAAACACATGAGGTAATGCATTTACCAGCTTGGTTAACCAGAGGGTCCATTGTTGGAGGTTTGCCAAGGCCTGGACGGAGTCCTGGAGTTGCACTAGTGCCTGGGGTTGGCACATCACCTCGAGGAGTTGGTGTGCTGGATTTCAGAACAGGCGTGCTGGCTTTTTCATGCTGGTATCATTAAACAAATTAAATGAGTATTATTTTTAATCCAGGCCACATTATACAATTTATCACAACAGCAGCTGGGATGCTGGGCACCTACTACCCAGTCCCTCAGCCAATTTTCATAAATCCACACAATGCTGACAACATTAACTCGTGAGAGAGAAATGCTGACCTTTTTGACTGCTGCCAAAATTAAAATAAGAAACATAGAAAGTTATTTTTCCTCTTCTACTGACATAAAAAAGAATGCCTGAGCTCATTTTTTTCTGCAAGAAAATACAGTATGCCTTACCAAACAATTTTAGTTTGAAATATTAATATCTTAATTATTAGACACAAAAAAATCTAACTACAAAAACAAAATACCACCATAGTTGATAGTATCAAAAAAACATGACACAGAAGTTACAGAGAATCAGATCAAATTATTAGTGACACTACCAGAAAAAGTCTCCAAGGATTAACAGATTCTTTAGAAGAGTTTATCAAAAGTCTGAAGAACTTAGTGACTATATACAGGCCACGTTAAACCATAAGTTATTGCTCCCAAAAAACCCCAAACCAATGCTTAATCAACTCTTGTTCATTGTAATAAATTTCCAACTTTCGCAAAAATTTGCAAACTTCATTTGACAGAAATGTAGGAAATAAGAAATCATAACAAGGCAGAAAATACTGCTGAGGAGGAAAGCTCAACAATACTTTGAAGATCTGGAAAAACAGAAGCAAATTTCAACCTCAAATGTTTAGTGCCAGGTAATTTGTGCCACAAGCAGTCGCAGAAGAGTGGAGAGTTGGGTTTTACAAGAAAGAAGATTATCTGGACCACAGCCTGCAACCTACCAGACCCATTTCTTTGGATTTGAGGGAAGTGGAACTCCCTGAAGAGGCCGTAGATGCTGGACTGCTGGAGGCATCCTTCTTCAGTAGGCGGGTTTTATCTATACCATTTTCACGTGGCGAATGAGTGGGACTTGCCCTTGGGGAGGAAGGATCCTGAAACAGTGGGAAAGGAAGAACAGCGTAGAATCATGTCATAAACTTGTACACAGACACTACTAAGGAGTCTATGGGGGAAAAAAAACCAAAAAACTAGAAGAATTGAAGCAGTAAGTGCAAATGACATGACGTTCTGTTATCTTTGTAGGAAAAAAGCTGAAATCCCTTCATCAGCCTAGAGAAGTAAGTGAAGTCATATAATAAGCAATCTGTTTTTATTTTACACTACATGTAATCATAAATTGTTTTCAACCACAGAGCTTGCAAAGCATATCTAAGTACAAACTAAAGCAAGTGTGGAAAATGTGGTAAGAGCAAGGAAGACCAACAGAAACTGCAGTAACTTGACACTGTTTTTAGCATGTACGTTCTCCATGCTCTGCAAGTTTTGATAAACACTTCAATAACCTCTTTTAGGTGATAAAGACCTTGTTCATCTCTACCTTCAGAAGTAGAGGTAGACACACTCCTTCACAGATTTCACAGAGTATTTTGAGTTGGAAGAGACCCACAAGGATCATCGAGTCCAACTCTTAAATGGAATGGCCTGTACTGGGATCTTTATATGCCATAATAGCTGTCACATTTTTGCGAAACACCATCTGTAATTCCTTGCCACTTACATCTACAGGATAACAGAAACCACCTCTCAGGTGATTCTTTTTCTCTGTTCCAGAGGCACTCTGTGCATTTACTTTAACTTGAAATAGCCAGCCCCATGGGTTAGAATACTATCAGAGCTTTGCAAGTTCTCCACGCTTCTTTGGTTCCTAAGAATAGCACCAGGGAGAAATCACACCTCACAAAAGGGAATAAGTCTACTGACTGATTATTGAGCAGTTTCATTGTAAGCAGACCTTCTGAAATGATTACTAAAATCGCTAGTTGGACACCTATTTTTCTACTTGGCTAACATCGTTTGGGCACCTCAAGATACTGAGGGCACCTCTCTACCAGCTTCTCTCCCTGTGATTTTCACAGACCACTACCATATTCTGGCTTCCAAGATCTGTGTATTACATGAAATAAAAGCACCCATCTCTTCACCTTGATGCCATTATCAAATCTTAGCCCTGGGGGAAATAAAAGTGTCTACAATCTCTGGAAAATCTTGTAAACTAACCTCATTCTAAAAAAACTCCAATATTTCTGGAAAATGTCTTTAACATAGGAGATTAAAATACAAGGAATTTTTAATGTAATTTTTTTTAGTAACAGTCCCACTATGAAATACAACATTAGTAATATCTTCCTTTTTCATTCAAAGACAGTAGTTTGAAAACCTCAGCCTTCCACATACACTTCACCACAATCCTCTACACTACAGAGCAGCTGTGAAGTGTCAGAATGTTAACTGTGGAGAAAACAGACCCGGACAGAGCAGCAGAAGGAAAAACTGAGAAGGCAACCAGATAAAGCTCAGAGGAGGACACAGTACTAATAAAAAGGAGAAGTGCATATTTTAACATATCCGCACAGAGGATTATATTTTTCTTCTGACAACTAAATGTACTTTTCCTTTCACCTTTGGGCAAACGTCAAGACTACAAAAATGAAAAAAGTTACCTCATTGGATACATCTACAACCAAGTTATCGTCACTCTTGTCCCCATCACTGTCCTATTAAAAATAAATAAATATAGTGTTCATTTCAATTAGTACAGTAGGAGCCCAGACAGAAAACTATGCATCTACTCAGACATTTTTTGTTTTTCCCAAACAAAAAACAAACAGCGCTTCATTAAGTTATTAGCAATAGGGAGAACAATTAAAACAGAAACACAACACTTTTTTTCTGCTACAATAGTTGAAAAATGGGGATCTCACCACCAGTGCAAGATGGTCCAAAACCCCTCCTTATTACCATCCTAAACAGTGTTATCACTACTCCTAAAAGAGAAAGGTATTCTGTTCATACTCTAATTTTGTGTTAATTTAGAGAAAGTACTGCTTGTGCATACCTGGAAAAACACCAAAAAAGAAAATCCCAGGAAAATTGAGTTTTTTGGAATGTATGATGAATCATCTTCCCTAATGTGATAGTAACTTTTTTCCCCTTTTTTTCCAGAATGGCAAGTTTTGAAATCAAAAGTTCTGGGAAGAAAAAACTTCAGAAATGCCAAGGCATTTCAACATTTCTGCCCAAGAAAAGCAAAACACTTGGACATTCCTAAACAGAAATGTTCTACTGGAGCTTGTCAAGCTGCGTTTTGCCTGTTTCACTTAGATTTATGTTCACCTGAGCTGGCCTACTAATGACTGCTGTTACTGTAGTGCCTCCTGGTCCCTCTCCCCACAGAGGACAGGATGCCCCAGCAGACACATCTGATACACAGAAGTCGAGTGATTTCCACAGTACCACAGAGTATTTCAATCAGAAGGTGAGTCTTCACTCAAAATCAAACAAAGAAATTAAGTGAATGCCAGTACTTCAAATTTTTTGTGGGAACAAGTTTGACATTTCTAATAAAAGTACTTTTAGTTAAAAAGCTTCTATGCAAACAAACCAGACATACAAGATTGCTCAACTGTCCTCCATCTCTTGCTTCCAAAGTGTCTGAGCTTTCACACATAACACTAGATCCTTCCTCTCACTTTAGGCTTTAAAAAAC
>WBND01000887.1:323913-335833 GCA_013398595.1 Tychaedon coryphoeus
GTAGAAACACCTTAAGGAGCATGGTGTCAATTCAAACTTGACCAAAGGAAGAAAGTCTTTTAGTTAAGAGATACTTTCATTAATAAAAATAATTAAAAATACCTATTTTACTACTGAGGAGTTTAGATTAAAACAATTACAGCAAATGCAGTAAAGAGAATAAAGTCAGCTCCTTGCTTTAATTCTCTGAAAAAAACAAGTGTGAACAGCAGAAAAGTGACAAAGCATCTTGAAAAAATTTAACAAACCTGCTATTTGGAGTTACAGCTTGCAAAATTTGACAATCTATAGGTGTAACTACAGTAGCTGTTTTTTTTGTAGTTTTTTAAATTTAGTCTACCCAGACAATACAGAAAATATTTTATAGTGTTTGTCTTGTAGAATTTCAAAACTGTGAAACATAATGTAGGAAATTCCAGCTTCCACCGTGTCCTAAATTCCAAACAAAGATTATTAGATTTGTTTTTTCTCCAAAAGACTGATGATTTCTCACATGAACATGTCATTATATCACAAGCCTATTCTGCAAAACATATCCCCAACGGGCATATTTACATCACCTTTCTATAACCTACTGCATTAATTTAAACCACTGTTCTCTGTGATCAGAGCATCCATGCTAGAAGAAGCTCATTTCCCAACAGCTGCATCAGAAATTGCAAATAAGATCGTGCTCCTTTTATGGCAAAAACCTATCAATAAACTCAAAGATTAAAAAGTTCCTGCTTTGTTCCCATAGAAGTTCAAGAAAGTTCTAACAACTGTAACTAAAATCAGGTAAAGAAAAAAACAGCTTGCTACTGTAAGCTACAACCATAATTCAAACTACTAAAATTTCACTGAACAATGCAAAAACATTAATCTTTGAAAATACAAAGAAGAACTGGTAAAGAGATGATAATATAAGCCTCTGGCTACTGATAAGTCTCTCTCTTGTAGTGTTAAGGTTCAGGGAACAGTGAGGACAGCATACTAAAAGCCATCTTTCCTCATTTCAGCTCCGTCAGAGTTTTTACTTGCTGTACGTCTGCTATCAAACAAGGCCAGCCAGAAGACAGAAACAACAGCTTCACAATATTAGAGTCTCATTATCTTCTCTTTAGAAGAATCTAGCTCTAACTAGGTCTACTAACAACTGACTTATTTTCAAATATAGGACAAGAATTTTTATTTTGGCTATATTTTTCTTAAATAATTCTACAGAAATTTTCAGTTGGGATAGGTCTTCAATAATAAACCGCTTACGCAAAAAGGGCAAAGAGACGTATACGTGCATAGTTTATATCTTAAAGAGAAACTGCATAGCGCCAATTCTTATTTTGTCTTAATTTCAACAGATTAGATACATGACTGAGGATATTCCTCCCACACTAAAGAGTTCAGTTTATTAAGGATTACCAATGCAACATTTGCAAAATCAGTTTTATGTGTTTTCCCCTCTTCTGATAATTTGCTTTATACACATGAAGCCCTTTTCTTCAAGTAAATCCCTAAAGAAAATAAAAAGGTCAATGTAGCACCGCTTCCTGTCAGAATTACCAGACCACATAAACGCTGTACAACAGGCAACTGGTGATCCTCAAGTAACTCTTCTGTCGGCAAAAGTTAAATAGTGACACCACCAGAAGGCAAATGCAAAACAAAAACCTAGTCGTGATGCACTGATGGAAGGCAGGTCCCCTGCTAGGAATATAATGCACATTATTCAAATGCACCTCTTTGACTGCCCTGGGGAACCACTTCCAAACCTCAACTATGTGTGCCAGAAGTACAGGCTGAGAGCACACAGTATCTCATTCATCCCATTATCCCACTTACAATACAGTACAGACAATTCATATGGAGTAGTACAGACAGAACTGACACCTGACTTCATGCTGATCATTACAGCAATTAAATAAGGGCATTTACATTACATCTGTGCTCATGGATCAACTACACCTGGTCTCAGTTAAGATATTCTCTAGTGCTGGGCTCCCTAGTCCTCTCCCTCTCCCTTCCCCCAAAGATGTGCACACACGTAGGCTTGCTCTGTGCTTGGTCATTCCCTGACTCGCTGCACTTCCATGCCAAGGACAGCCATCACAGCCAGTTACCCCAGCTAACAACTTGGGCTTGCCTGCTTTGCTCAGTGGAGCCTCTGTGTTTATTTTCTCTAACCATGCAAGGGATGTCTGCCCTGCTGCTGTGCCACACGAGTGCTATCCACAGATATGCACAAATAGACAGGAAGAGGTGCAATTCCTTGCTGAGTAGGCAAAACAGGATGAAGTCTAACAGCTACCCCAAAACATCAGCTGCTCTTTGCTGTGACTCACTGACAGGAATACAGTAGATGCTGGAATATGGACTTTAGTATCCCCCAGACAAGCAAAAGAAGATTGCACTCAACACTATTCTACTCCTGAATCATAAACTTCAATTTGTTCAATGTGAGTATTGCAAACATATGCACGTCAAGAATCCAAAAGCTGACTTATCAAGTCAGTAGGTTTTCTATCAAATTACTCCTGATGGAAAGCTACTTGACTTCACCCTCTTTTTAAGCACCATTTTAAGTTATATTGATTTTACAATCAGAAGACATTAACAAGGAACAGGCTGATTTCAGTATTTTCAAACTACTGTTTGTTAAAATCAAGGTATCCATAAAATTTTTTACCAGACCACCTCTATCCCATTGTCCTTTGTCATCAAATTATGCTGCCTTCTATCAGCTACAAACTAAACTGCTACATAGCAACCCACAGCTCTTACATATAAGCCTCCTCTGCAGTAGTCTGGAGCCATTCTTTCTTCAAAATGTCCAAGAACTATACTTGTGGCTATGCTGATCACTACCCTAAACTTCCATATAACAACTTTTATGAATTTCCTTACCCCATCAAAAGAATTAAAACACAAAACAAAAGAAGCTTGCACATAGTATCTTCCAAAAAGTAGCACTCAGTTAGTTGTTCATGCCCCCCTCTGCAAGACTGGGAGATGAAGAATAGGAGAGACAGCTCAGGGCAGAATATTTTTCTGCTGTAGGAAAAGAGTATTTGCTTTTCAAAACAATAGCAAATTTATGCTCCATAATGAAGGCAAAAAATGTCCGGAAAATTTTTGAATATTTCCTAAGTCTTAGAAAATAAACTCAGTGTTTTTCATGAGGACAGAAGATAAACACCAACTAATACAAATCCTAAGCACACAATGAAGTAAGATTTCACTGTCTGAAAATCACTACTGTTACAACTGAGTGCATCAAAACATTTGCATTTCTGTGCCATCCAAACAGGATTCTAGAATAGTGGGAAGACAAGGACATCTAAAACAAGTTTGAAAAATATTGCAAGCATGTTTACTAAAGAAAATGAAGAGGACATCAACACTGATATCTCTTAAAGCTTTCAGTTTCAGTTGCAAAACTTGCTTCCTTTGCTTGGCTTCACTACCTGCAGCCTGAGCTTGCCACATTAGAAGGGATGCCTGCATTTGCACAATAATAGGATGCAGTTTGGGATGGTCAGAGCCAAAAGCCACCAGCCATTACCCACACAGGCATGCAATTTAAATCTGACAAAACAGTTTTAGCATTCCTGTGGTAAGTATACCTTCTTACACATTACACAAACATGCATTTACAAAACTTTTCTTCATTTTAATTTGTGGAACTTGAGAGAATATATAACAGAAAAATGTAGCCCTTGCTGTTTAGATATAACAAAAGCAGTTACACTGGTCAAAATAAAAAATAATGAAACCATGTCTTCATATAAATTTGTAAATATAAAAATTTCAATAATTTTGGTGTACTTCTAGACATATAATACATAAAAGTCTGTGACTAATTTATTTAGGAAGACTTAAAAAATCCAAATCTAATTTAAAAATTAATATACTCCAATCTGTCATGATATGCTTTAACTCAATGTTATGTCACAAAAACTCTATTTAAAACCCCATAGAAGTGCTAAATTTTAATTTTTCAAACTTGAATATTTCAAGCTGTTAGCTTCTACTGATAGTGCTCAAAGGTCATGCTGGACATATTTGATGGAAATCATACTGTAGTCTGCACAGTAATACCAAACATCATGGTGAATTCAGGTAACTTACAAACAGCATGGGATTTGGTGTCTTAGATGATGAAAGCATGCCTGTCAGGATTTTTAGCAGCACTATTACTTTTAAAATGTTATTCTGAAAATAAAATTGATTTTATCTTGATGATCCAAATGTTATAAAGTGATTTCAACCACCAATAATAACCAAACAGACATGCTGCTATCCCTTGTGTACTTGATACCCATTTCCGAATATCCTTAAAAATATATTCTAGTTTTAAAAAATTCCATTAAAAATACAAGAGAATTAGAGAATTTTGATGAGCTTGTAATTCCCAGCTGATCATTTTAGCCACAGAGTTGAACTTAACTATCTCTTGAATTATTCTTTTATTGGAGGTGTCCTTTACTGTTAAGTCATGATTTTGATGTAACACTGTATTTAAACAATTTTATGTTCAAGTCCACCTGTATTCAGCTGTTGAAGTTTAAGTTAGCTATGCAGTATTATCCTACACTGAGACCAAAAAGAAAATGACCAGAGTGTATTTATCCAAAACTCAGTATATACACATGGCAAAATTCATTTATGATATAAAGCCTCAGATTGTTTAAAAGTTAATTACTGATAAACTCAGCATAAAAGCAGTCTGCTTCAGGTAATAAGCAATCATCAGTTAGACATATGGATACAGAAGCACCTGCAGCAACAATTTTATATAGTTTAAGTAAAACTTAAGTAAAAAAAACTTAAGTAAAAGTTTAAGTAAAATTTACATCTATAGCAAAGGATCCTGCAACTCTCTCCCACAACCTGGCAAAAGCCAGGTTTAATTTTTGATAGTTCTCCTTCCATAGGCAAGAACTATTCTCAGCTGCAAGATGAATTCAGAGCCCAAATTTCACAACACTAAGCATCTGATTTTAAACTCAAACCCTTGACTAAATAACACGATGGACAAGGCAGGGAAAGCTGGGACCAGGGCAAGGACAGGAAACAACCAAATCAAAACACAGAGCTATCAATAGTCAGAGATTCCTGCAGTCAACTATTAGCACTCAAAGAAGTATGTCCCCCACAGAGCAAACGGTCCTTAGTAAGTCACAGACTTCATAAAAACCCAGATTAAAATTATTTATGCAGATACACTGTCATTAATAACATTAAGCAAGCTGAAATGAATGCTTCTTGCTTAGTAATCTAAAACTAAAAGACTGCTGCAAAAGATATGAGATAGTTTCCAGTAAATAGCTGTCAAGCAAGCCTTGTATATATATTAAATAAGCAGCAATAAAAGTCAGAAATTTAGTACTGTACAGCTATCCGTCAAATAACTTTTCGCAGTTCTTGTCTTTTCTAATTGAGAAAAGGAACAAAATAGAGTCTAAACTCATCTCTGACATAAAGAAACAGAATAAGCTTTGTTACTTGAATTGACATTAAGTTGCACATGACCATCTCTAACAGATTAAAACAGCAATATCACTAAAAACAAAGCAGCATGAAAAGCAGTTCTTTAGAGGGCTTTTCAGTAAAGGCCAATTCTATTACAGCTTATGTCTACAGGGAAAAAACGTATTGCTGTAGGAGTAATACCTGAAGCACAAAATAAGCAGTAATGATATTAGTATGGCTTAAACAGATTCAGTTAAAAAAACCTCCTAGGGCCAAAGACCATCATGACACATTTTAAATTCTCACATTTAAATTTCTCACCTGTTCTCCAACTCTTAATTCCTGAAAATCCTAGAGATTAAAAATCTTAACTCTGGGCTAAAAATGCTCTATTTGAAATGCTCTTTTTGATTTGCAGCTAAATGCCCCCTTTCTGCCTCCAATAAGCAAAAGTTCAAGTTTACCTAAAAGCATTCTGCTCAGAAACAAAACTCCTTCATACAGTCCATCAAACAAATGATCTGGTGTTCTGCATAAACTAAGACATATCACAACAGAAAACACATACACCTTGTATCATGAAAATAACTAAAAGGAAGACAAAACAGACAAACAGGACAACATCTGATTATTGCATTACTGGAAATGGAAACATTAGCAGAAATGTTGGTACTTACTGTGCCTGGCTCTCTGTCTGCTCCCGCAGCAACCAAGAAATGGACAGACATGCCCGTTCAGACACAGAGGCAAGAACAGAAATAAAAAAGGGGGGAAAAATTAGAACACAAGCCACAAACAGTTTTAAAATGGCTTTTATTTATATAAGTCATTGCACATTCCTAATACAGTGATTTCCTGAAAATTACAGTATTTTGTAAACATGATTTACAGTTTAACCATACACAAAGCCTAGTTTCATTTCATGACAGAATAAATTATTTTCTTTTCAAAAATTAGTCAAGTGCAATTTTGCCCAATATTTAGATAAGTACTAGAATTTAAGCTTATGAAACTAAAGTAACAGATGCAATTATCCAAATCTTTTGTTTGAACACATTCACTTAAAAATTTAACTTTTTGTTCCCCTTAACTTCCCACCCACCCATTTAACAACATTACTTTCTTTGAAAAAATTCACCACTATGCAGTTTAACAATTTTTCACCATTTGGTGCAGGCCACTGCTATTACAACTGAGCATTTACCAGGATGTCAAAAGGCCCTGCAAAGCATAGAGCAGGTGACACCTAGTGATCCCCTTTAAAATATTGAAAACTTCCAAGCTGCATTTTGCTTCTGTGGTTTATATGCAGACATTTAAAAGTTTGCCAACAGTTTTTTTCTCATTCTATGCAACTTGAATTCCTTAGAGATGCACATTTGCAGCAATGTGCAAATTTGACAATGTCCTAATCAGGCCTGCCATGCCTCTCACCTCTGTGGTGGTCTGCATCGTGATGCTTCTTGTCATCTTTTATTGCCAAGTGAGACTGCCCACCCAAAGCACTGGAGAGGGCAAGAAGGCCAGCACTGCTTCCAAGCGGAGGGATTCCTGGAGGCTGAAGTCCTGATGGATGTGGCGTTAGAGGCACTGGAGGTCCGTGGCCATGGGAGAGATGCTGAGCCTGCAACTGCTGCTGCTGTTCCCAGCGGTACCATCATCCCCAGAAGAACAATGTATAGCACATGGTTTGGGAAGGATAAGGCAGAAGTTTGGTTAATTATCATGAATCTATAGTGGATTTTTACATTTATTTGTTTCTTCTTAATCTAGCCCCTCCCCTTTAACCCACCACACTATATACACTGCATTATATCTTGCTGTCTGAGGACAACTCTGCTCCTGTCCCAAAAAAGCTAGCTGGATACTTATTTTGCAGCCTGAAGAGTAGGTTCAGCACCTATAGATTATTTTGGGCAACTACTGCCTGCCAAGCATCTCTGGCAAAAAAGAACAGCAGGAGAAGAACCAAACACCTTTCCCTCTCTAGATAAAGCCTTATCACTGCTCTGCAAAAAAAAAAAAAAGTTTCAGCAGCAAGACTGATTTAAACTCACATCCCTTTCTTCCCCCAATTTGGAAGCAGCAAGTAAATTTCTATTCTGAATATTTAAAAATGTAGAAGATATTTATATTTCAAATTTAGTCAAGTTTAATTTGCATTTTATTCTAGCCAAGGTTTTAAGGGGAAAGAGGGGAAATTATTAATGACTTAACACTCTGTTTCAGAACCAGCTTCGAGCTGAAAATCCAGGTAGTTTAGACAGCATGGAATTCTCAACAAGAAACATGGTATTAATGAATACCTCCACCAGTTTTAAAAGGAGCTTGCAAGATCAAAATTGTAATGAGTGGACATACAACTCTGTAACCAATCTGCTAAAATAATCTAAACAATTTTAGAAACAGAAATTTTACATTAGAATGTCTTCCCTATGGTTAAAATATTAAGAAATTTTCTAAAACTTTCATGTTTTTATTAATGTTTACCAAGTTCAGCTATCCATTTAATTTGTCCAAAATGCTCAGCACAGGTTATTTTTATAAAAAGAAGCTTCAAAAAAAGCTTCAAAACTTCAAAAAGCTTTATCTTCAGGCATAGTTCCCATAATCTGCTCCAGATTAACTGATATTCTTCTCTCTTGTGCTTCCTTGTCTCTGGGCATATGAACAGAACAATCTTCTCCACCTTGGCCATTCTCCACTATCCCTCTGCTCAAGGCAGATAACAGGAAGAAGCTAGAGTGCCATCCAATTTATGGGATCAAAAATGAGACAAATAAATATATGCCTGAATACAATGAACTCAAGTTTGACAAGGTGAATGCTAGTGGTCCTGTAATAGCATGTAAAATTGTTACAGTACTTCCGGCAGCTACTGAAATCCTACCTGGACTGCAGCTTACAATATTTCACCCATCACTCCAAAAATCTCAACTCAAAATAATGCAGAAATATTTCATCTGTTTCTTTAGGTGTGAAGACTTTTCAAGACAAACTGTCAAAAATACCTGTATAACATCTACTGGTATATTAATGAATTAATTTATTACTATTTACATACATAACTACTGAACTCCTACACTTTATTTCTCATAACCCTATCCCAAGACATGCCTTGAGCTGTTTATAAAATTGTGCAGAAATGGGTTGACATTTAAGAACTCTGGACCGCACTTCCTAATTTTTCACTTTTCTGCTATCCAACTGTCTTGTAGCAATCATTTACCTGTATTTTGATATACAATATAATCTTTAAATTTACCCCAGTTCATTTAATCAATTCTATAAAGCTACATGTTTACCAAATCTTTCTCACACCACATATCGGGAATTTATTTTTGAGTGCTGCATAAAAAGCCATGCTAATCTACACTTCAAAACATACATCTGATCACCAATCTTTTTAGTATGTTTAGAACACAAGGTAAAAGAGAAGTACCTCTTATTCTTCTAATTTAACACGTTTACAACAACACAAAAGGCAACATTTTGAAGGAAGCATTAGGAATTATTAGGAATTATTTTGATTTTCAGTAGTAAATGCAGTAGACCACTGTCTACAATATCAATCAGTTTTTGTTAGTGAAGCATCACCTAACTGAAGGAACTATCAGTAAGGGGCACTGTAAGGTCTGACAGGACTGCAGAGGTTGGGTTTGGGGGTTTTGTTTTTTACATCCAGTCTCTAAAGAACAATATGATATCCCTCCCCACAGACTTAAACAAGACTTTAGTAGTTTCTGGCACATTTCCTCAAAACAGGTGATAACTCAATTTTGGTAGCCTCTCTCAGGGATGGTAATCTAGTCACCTCCTTCCTCACTGACCACTTCAGTCAGGTCAGTCATCTGTGCTCTAGCTCTGAGGCAATGAATCAGCAGGACTGTGCAGCACTGTTGACATTGGTCTTACTTGTCCCCCGCTGCACTATCACTCCACATTATCCAGTCTTGGTGTGAAACTGCCTAAGAATAAAAAACAATTTTTTTCCTTCCCAACTGGTTTCATGGAGAAAAGCCTCCTGCCTTCTCCAACAATAAAAAACTAGCTTCTTTTGCAGCATGACCGGGAGAAAGTCAAAACAGGGAACAAGACTTAAATTGTTTCCATTCTTGTCCCTACCATTTGGGAAGTGTAGGAAGATAATCCTTATTCATCCCTCTGCTGCTTGGCTCAATTAGCAAACAAGTTAACCCACTTGATTTCAGGAAGCACAGGTTAACATTCCAGGAATTATCAGGGGCACATCACCTACCATCTCCCTGGCTCTGGTTTGTAGCCTACATACCACGCATTATGAAAGCCTGAGAAACGAGGAACAGATTAATGCTCTGTAAAAGGTTCTGAAGTTGAAAGTGGGAGGGCTGTGTTCACTGGTGGTATTGCACACAGATTGTGGGGAGCAATGGACAAGGTGTGGTGTGAGAGCTGCAAGTGCATGGCAAAGCTGCTCTGCACGTTTTTGTACCTTTGCAAATGGTTACTTGCAGGCATGGCACACAAAGATTCATAAATACTGCACATAAATACATGAAAGTGACTTAAGACTGAAATCCTGATCATAGTCTTTTAAGCCATCAAAGTTATGTCATGATCTCATGATTATCTGATGTTCTTTGCTGTTTAAAACTTTAATATATTGATTTATTGGTTTATGTTATTTATTCGTAACAGGTTTCAAGTTCTCCCTAAGAGATGAGGGATTATCCATAAAGACGATCCTTTCCAGAAGTTAATATACTTTTTATTTAAAAAAAACTTAATTTTAAAAAGCATATTGTATTATCTTTGTAGAAGGGAAAAAAGGAATATGTGCTGCACACAAAGGAAGAAATTAAAGACCAGGGAGAGGGATAACAGCAATGTTCACCAGATGCATTTAGTAACTAAACATTTGCCATAGTAGATCCTACAAACAATTATTTTATGCATGTAATCACTTTCCCATCACTTCAAAGACACTAATGCCTGCTCTGTAACCTTTTAAGAGCTTAGCAGCAGTGAGATATAAAACGGAGTAGGTTGGCAGCGGTATCATGGTCTACTAGGCATGTTCATTAGCAGTTAATTAAAAACTAGACATCTGCCATAAGAAACGTGCTCAAAAAAGGATGAGTAACAGGTCTGTCTTAGTACCAATTATTATCATTACTTGCAGAGCAAAGGCTGTGTCCACTTTCAGGGGAAAGTGGGAAGGTAGAGAAGAGTGCAATGATGCATACTTAAGTGACTGCACTTAAGATAATTAGCCACAGCAATGATTTTAAAAACATCAGTAGTTCACCCACCATTTTGTTGCATACCCAGAAGTTCTTCATATTTGCAAAGGCAGAAAAGGAATTACAAACTTATATTACCATACTGCTTAGATGTAGGTTTTATTGCCTCAGATTTTTATTTCCCAGCGTCTCCATAACCCAACCATAAAGCCCCAAAACTTGGCATATAAAAAACAGCATTAGTGTCATCTAGCAAGGCACCTCCTAACATTTAAAGGTAGTACAGCTTTTTATCTCCCACATTGTAGGCAAAGTCTAGCTAGGAAGAGATGTTTAATCAGGACTTTAAATGTGGAATTCTGTATTTAGTCTCTGATAAAGACTTCCAAAGATAGAGTTAGTATGTCTTTGTGAAACAGTTCCTACAATTAAAGAGTGACAGGTCACCCTTAGGCTCCTTGCTCATAAGGATAGAAAATAAGCTTCTACAACCCCACTCCTCACCTTAAAGCAGCTCTGTGGATTTTAACTTGTTTTCTGACTAAAATCAAACACGTGATTTAATTTAGAACCTTTTTCACTTAAATATTACTTTTAATCCTTGTCATTAAGCACTTAGAGTATTCTTCTGTTCTTAAACAGATGTGTGATGTACTCTTCTGTGTCTCTTGAAAAGCACTGAATTAAAAATTCAGATGTGATTGTAAATGAACAGTGGAAAAAAGGTTATGCTTGGTCCCAAAATACAATAGCTGTCTTCTCTTGTGCTTTTCTAAATAAACACTTGAAAAATAAACACAAGGGTTTTTTTCCAAAATCTTATCAGCACTAGAATTAGTAATATTATCAACAGTTAGCTGCTGATGATGACGAACAGATGCCCAAGCTCCACAAAGGAGTTCTGAAAAAAATATCTGGAAAACATAAGTCATGTAGTGAACTAAAATGTAAAGGACGGTATTTCATAGCAACTTTTGTACAACAAGGGAAATGTGATTTTGTTCAGCTCAAGCAGACAGAAAGACGTGAGAGAAAAACATGCATTACTGTGTTCAGTTTCATTATCATATTGACTTCCCTTCACAAGGAAGAGAGCCTGCATCAAATATCTGCAGCCAACAAACACAAGAGGGCCACTGTCTTAGCACATATAGGTGATCAAGGAATAACCTTTTCCCTTGCTATTTAGAAATATTCTTAAAATCAGTATTGCAAATACAACCTTTCAAAAATGGAAGTAACTAAAAATG
>WBND01000887.1:336178-366774 GCA_013398595.1 Tychaedon coryphoeus
TCTGGCATGTCTTTGATATGACCCCTCACAAAATTCTTGCCACTCAAAGAAATAGTGCATTGAGGTATGGATTATTACATGGATGAGGAACTGGATGGATGACTGCATGTGAAGAGTCAATGAAACCTAACCCAGAGTCAACAGCTTCTGTGGAAAGCAGTAACTAGTGGTGCTCCTCTCTTCTTGAAGCAAAATGTGACCAACAGGACTGAACATCTTCATCAAGAACACAGGTAATGGGACTAACTGTGGCCTCTGCAAGTTTGCAGATGACACCAAGCTGTGCAGTGCAATTGACTCACCTAAGGGAAGAGGTGACATACAGATGGACTTTGACAGGCCTGAGAAGTGGGACCATCTCGTGAGGTTCCAAGGCCAAGTGCAATGTCTGGCACCTGAGCTGAGACGATTCCTAGACTGAGGGATGAAGGGCTTGGGAATAGCCCTGCTGAAAAGGACTCACAGGTGCTATAAGATAAATCATTGGATTATTGCATCTGCAGCACAGAAAAGTCAACTGTATCCTGGGCTGCATCAAAAGAATTTGGCCAGCAGGTCAAAGGAAGTGATTTGTCCTTCTTCCCTCTACTTCATGAGAAGTACTGGTATACCATGCCTTGCTCTGGGATCCAGAGTGCAAGAAAGACATTAACCTACTACAGCAGATTCAGAGAAGACACACAAAAATTATTCAAGAGGGCTAGGACACCTTTCCTAATTAAAAAATACAAAGATGGGGTTGTTCAGCCTGAAGGCTCCAGGGACACCTTACTGTGATCTTTATATACAAAGTGGGTCAGTAAGAAACTAGAAAGAGGCTTTTTACCAGGACTGTAGCTACAGAGCAGGGGGCTATGGTTTTACACTGAAAGATGGTTAATTCACATTGGACACATAGACAAAACTTTTTATGTTGTGAGTGGTGAGACACTGGATGCTCCATCCCTGGAAGTGCTCAAAGTCAGATTAGATGGGATTTTGAGCAACCTGTCTTGTGGATGGCGTCTCTGCCCATGGCAGAGGATTTGGGCTTGATCTTTGAATGTTTCTTCCAATCTAAACCTTTGTATCACAGGTAAACAGATTTATTAATGAAATATCAAATACACACTGCTTACTGCTCCATTTCCCAATGCTGCTTTGGCAGCAGCTGTCATGTTTCCTTCTTGATGCTTCTTCATGTTTCTTTTCCCTTGATAATATCACCACACAAAGTGTGTTAATAATTCCCACAAGACACTTCCTTCTGACCTATTCCAACCCTAATATTCAGTACCACTGCAGCAATTTACAAAACTTAAGGTCTGAGTTTGCTTTCTTTTGCTGACTACACAACTGTGAAGAGTGGCTGATACACCACACAGCTGTGATAACATTCGTAGAGAACTCAACAGGCTGGAAAAATGGACTCTCAGGAACTTCATGACATTTAGCAAGGCCAAGTGCAATATCCTACACCAGGAGGAACAATCCCATAAATTCATATATGTTGGGGTCCACAGCTAGAAATCAGCTTTGCAGAAAAGGTCCTTCCATACCAAATCATGCATGAGCCAGCAGCAATGTTCCCTTGTGGAAAAGCAGCTGAATGGCATTCTGGGATGCATTAGACAAAGTATTGCAGCAGGTCTAGGGAGGGGATCCTTCTTCTCTACTTATCACTGTTGAAACTACAGCTGGAGAACTATGTCCTGTTCTGGGAGCATCCAACAGAGGGCATCCAACAATATGTCTAGAGATGGCTTAATAGTCCCAGGTCTCTCAGCCCTTCCTCATTTGACATACCCCAGTCCCTTACCTTTATAGCCAATCACTGTACAGCCCAATGGCAAGACAAGAGGCAATGGGTGAAGACTAAAACATGGGAGATTCATCTTGAATATTAGAACACACTCATTTTTGACTGAGCCCTTGCACAGGATACCCAGGGAGCTTTGGAGACTTCATCCTTTAACACACCCATATGGTCCTGCATGACTGGCCTTAAGTGGTCCTGTTTGAGCTGGGGAAAGTAGATCAGATGACATCCAGTGGTCTTTTCCAACATCATTAATTTCATGATTCGCAAACAGCAGAATCACAGAATGCCTGAGGCTTTGAGGGACCACAGGGGGACATCTGGTCCAACCTCCCTCCTCAAGCCAGGTCATCCCAGAGCACATGGCACACAATTGTGTCCAGACAGTTCTTGATTATCTCCAGTGAGGGAGACCCCACAGCCTCTCTGGACAATCTGTTCCAGCACTAGGTCACCCACAAATTAAAGAAGTTCATCCTCATATTCAAATGAAACTTCCTGTCTTTCAGTTTGTGCTCGTTGCCTCTTGTCCTATTGCTCAGCACCAAGCAGAGTCTGGATCCATCCTCCGACACCCTCCTTTCAGAAACTGACAGACATCAATGAGGACTCCTCTCAATCATCTCTTCTCAAGGCTGAACAGGCCCAAATCTGTAAGCCTTTCCTCATAAGTGAGGTGCTCCAGTTACTTAATCATCTTTGTAGCCCCCCTGCTAGTGACAGGTCTGCCATTAGACCATGTGCCAATTCTTACTGCTTACTGTTGCCTCCCTGTTAAGACAAGTTTTAGAAAAATGAGTTAAGTACTACTATAATTAACTACTTCCTTTGAAATATCTATTTTGGTCAAATTGGCTTCCTTGTTTCCTAAATCCTGTATTCTGACAGGAAGAAAGCCACACTTTACAACAGTAAACAAACTTTAAAGTGCCCACCACTGCAGGTCTAGCTAACGAGCCAAGAATATGGGATTGTAGAAGTTGTTTGAAAACTATCCTTGTGAGAACAAGCCACAGTGCCTAATGTGGGAAGAGAATGTTCCTTCAGAAACAAAGAATAGTGTCTTCAGCAAGTCTTCTCCATCCATAAACCACATGAAATGTCATTGTGCTACAGAAATTTAAGTCCATAAAAGGACAACATTGGCAAAAGCTATTCAAAGTTGTATATTTCACACATACAGAATTTGTGTGGCAGTGGCATTAAAGGCCCACTGTCTCATGGGTAAAATCTTGTTTCTTTTTCATGCTTTATTAAAGGAGATGTATAGGGGTAGTGTCTTGAGGTCTTCACATTGATTTTCCACTCCCACAAAAAGCAAATGAAACCCTACAACTTTATTGGGAAAAGCATTTATGTCAGAAAAAAGCAAATATCCAAGTCAGAAAGAAGATATAATTTAATTCAAGTTTGTTAGATTTCTGAACAGAAAGCTCTTCAAAGTTTTTCCCATTTCCTGTTTTTGCTTGTTCAGACAACGCAAACCACACTAATAAGGATCAATTGCACAACAACATTTTTAAGCAGTAAAGGGTTGCATAAATTGCCTCTCATAAAAGAGCAAGGCAGTTTGTGTGTGCCACACACATTCCCCAAACAGTCCTTTTTTCAGAAAAAATTCCAGCTCTAAGGTAACTGAAATAAAACAGAGAAGTTGTATTTCAGTACTCCACAGATAGAGTGATTTTAAGTACAGTAAGCCCTTGTGTCACTAACTATTAAAAAAAAAAAAAAAGATACAGAAAGTCCAGCAACATGCTCAAAGTAATCCATGAAGCTACTTCAAAATAGCATGAAGCCTAGCTGAAAGCTTGTACACCAAGGTTCAAAATAACCCCAGTATTGTTTAACCTGTTCATCAGTGACTTGGACAAAGAGAGAGATGCCTCATCAGCATGTCACTGACAGCAAAAGCTGGGAGCAGTGGCCAATATCCCAGAGTGCAGCCTTTCAGAGGGACCTCAACAGGATGGAGAGATGAGCAGAGAGGAACGTTCTGGAATTCAACAAGGACAAATGCAGGGTCCTGAACTGCGGAGGAATAACCCCAGGCACCAGCACAGGCTGAGGCTGATCTGCTGGAAAGCAACTTTGTGGAGAAGGACTTTGGGCTCCTAGTGGACAACAAAGTGTCTGTGAGCCAGCAGTGTGGCCTGGTGGCCAAGAAAACCAATGGTGTTTCAGGGTGCATTAGGAAGAGCACTGCCAGCAGGGCAAGCCCTCTACTAGCCAGGACTCCTGCCCCCCTACTCAGACATAGTGAAACCTAGTGAAGTTATTAAGGAGATTAGGAAGCGGAACACCCCTCATATGAGGAAAGGCTGAGGGAGCTGGGCCTGTTCAGCCTCTAGAAGAGATGACAGATGGGTGCTCATTGTCTGTGAGTATCTGAAGGGAGAGAAGATGATGGATCCAGGCCCTGCTCAGGGGTGCTGAGCAACAGGACAAGAAGCAACGGGCACAAACTGATGCATACGAAGCTCCACTTGGACATAAGGAATAGCTTCCTTACTGTGCAGGTGACCAAGCACTGGCACAGGTTGCCAAGAAAGGTTTTAGAGTGTCCCTCAAGGGAGATATTCAAGAACCATCTGGACACAGTACTGCGCCATGTGCTCTGGGATGACCTGGCTTGAGGAGGGAAGTTGGACCAGATGTCCCCCTGTGGTCCCATCAAACCATACCCATTCTTTGATTCTGAATCTGTACATGCATTCTTTGGCCCATATTCTGAAATATTTTCTACTTTTATGAGATATTTCAAATTTTTTCAATATGAAGAGAAAAAAAAAAAAAGTCTTCCAACACCAGAAAGGCTTGGGCTGCTCTTAATTACACAGCCAGTACCAGTATACGCACAGTACTTTTGCTAAATCACAACATCCTACCCCTAAATTTTAGTGCTGTAGCTTTACACCTACAGAACTAAGAAACAGGTCTTCAATGCTTGCCAATATAATTTTAAAAGTATTTAAAAATTAATATTCAAGGGTAACTTGTTAACCATTCATTAGTTTCCACATTACCATTACACGTCCCAAGGAAGAAAGGATTCTTATCTTTCCCTTAGTACAAATCTGAGCAGCAACTCTTTCTTCACTGTGCCTTCCTGTCTTACTGTAAACAGGTAGGTTTCACTGCCTTTCCTTTTGGCATCTTCGAGGGCAAGCTGAGGCACCAGAATTAAAAAGATAAGAGATAATACACTTCAGATCACTTTCGTAAACAGTAAATGACAGGTGTGGGTGACCCCACCCAAATGATTTGCCACCACACCCAGTGAATAAGCCCATCAGCTGTTTTTCCACTGAAGTGATCAGCAATTAACTATTTAACGAATTTTTAGCGATAATGTTAAAATGGCAGGATTTCCCATTATCATAGAGGGAATAATTATATAGCACTGCCAGCAGGACTGGTGCTTTGACCAGAGCAGGTCTGCACTAGCAGCCTTCCTACACCGAGGAGCCTCTGTGGATCATCCCACTGCACGCAGGCAGAGCCCTGCAGTGAGGATGCAGGGCATCACCAGCAGATGGAATTCTTCCAGTTCAGTGACATCTTCTCCCCGAGGCACATAAACGCTCCTCTACTATAGCTGCACCCACACAAAGACTTTTGCCCATAGAAAAGGGATTTCTTCCTTCCTCTGTGCTTTAAGGCAGCGCAAGTCAACCTAAAACTCTGTAGGTTGTACCACATGCAGACCCACTGAAGCATGAGTAGAGACACAACAAGCAGCCCACAAACTAAAGAAGACCTTTTGCTAGTATAACCTTTTATGTATTAGCCTACCACATTTTATGTTATATATACACAGTATTTTACATATTAATGTATCATTAATATATCGTTACGTATGACATATATATATATACTATTATATATACATATATACATATATATATACTATTCTGTGTATGTTACATATATATCTACTCTTTATACTTCTACATAAAAGTATAGATCTTTGGTGTGTTCGCACATATAAAAAGAATGTGTATTCCAGGGCTTGTTTAAGAACAATTCCTGTCTCAAACACTTCATAGCCAAAAAAAAACCAACCAAAAAAGCCAAATAGAAATTAATCAAAGACCATGCTTTTAAGGGCTCTTGTATTAATTATGTTATTTGCCTTGTTTTTAACTTAGGAAAAAAAACACATAATTTTATCTTTCTTTCTTTCTTTTCTTAGGCCAAATTCTGAAGAAATAAGGAATAAACAGTGAAGTTGAAGGCAACCAGGAGAAAAAGACCGCCACAATGGAAGAGCCAAACAAGTCTTTATAAAAAAAGATGCCACAGGACAGGAAGAGTAGAGTCAGAGTCACCACAGAAAAAATTATTCTTGCTCAGGAAAACATGTCTCCACCAAAGGACTTCCCAGGCTCCAAACTGAAGTAACAAATTCAGAACCACAGTCTAAAAGTCACAGAAAATGACCTTAAAATCTCCTGGTCCAGACAAGACAAAGGCCAGTTTTCTGAAACCATTCACATTCCTCTGTCACTGTCAGTCTAAGTCAGTTCAAGAACAAAGTTTTTCTTTAATTTTAGACAAGTACATATTGCCTTCTCTGAGTACTCAGATGCAAGCCTGAAGTCTCTAGAATGAAGCTGTCAGCACACACTGCTTCTGCTCCACAGAAACTGCCAGCACATTTCATTTCTGCGGCAACCATAAATTCCTGCTATTACTCACCTTCTAACCTCAAATCTATGTATTTGCCTTTTTAGCTACTGTTAGCATACCACCACCATCCAACAACACTTCAAAAGCATGCTCCTACTGCACAGCTGCCAAAAACAACTAGTTCAAGCATGCACCAATTTGGAAATGACTTACAGATATTACTCTAGAGGGTTTTATTACTGACGTATGATTATCTTAAAAAGTATTTATTTTTCTTCCAGGCTCTTTTAGTCTCCAGAAATTTAACTCTTGCTGAGCATGACAGAAATTATTAAGTAGCAAGGATCTTTGGTAAATTAAAGTCCAGAAGTTAAACAGAGGATTTGAAATTATACTCGCAGCCCTTTTGTCTGAGCTAGTACTAATTACAAAAACACTTCAGAGACACCATAAAACGAAAAAAAAGACAGTCAAAAGAAAAGCATTACACCAATCTTTATTTATTATTTCAAGCCAAGACCAGAATCTTCTATTTTTTCTCTACATTTTATAGTGACTTCGACACACCAAGCAGCAATTACTTCTCAACATGCATTTAAGCACTTTTGCAAATTCTTGCTTTTACTTCCTTGCTACTGCTGCTTGTAAATACTCAATCTGAAGAGCCAGTTAGCAAGCTCTTTATAAATAGTACTAGATACTGTTTCAGGCAATTACCTCTTGTACAAGATAGCAACCTTGGTAGCTCAGAAAACACTCTGACAAATTCAAAAAGTATGCAGTTACTAGATAACAGAAATTCTGCAATTGAAACAAACTCTTTCGCACATTGAAGAGTTACAGCAAAATATGCCGTACTATGCAAGAGTAAGGAAAGCAAGCTTCTTGTCTACACAGCCCCTATCTCAAGTCTGCTTCTCCTCCATGAAAAGCACAGCAAGCAGGTTGCTGTTTCTTTGCACATTTCCAGTGTTTAACGTTTGTAGTACTTGTGTCCCCCTATATCTTCTTCCGCCTGCATCTTTCTCTACACTTTCCTACTCTCAGTGACTCCATTGTTGATACTGGTAGTTAGAGGTATATTTTGCCTGTGCAGTCCACAACACACCCATCTAAGCAGTGGCAATTAGTTAACCTCAGTTTATCAGTGTTTTCTTCTCAAAATCTGTATTGCTTCATTCTTTGCACCACTTTTACTGCAAAGTAGGCCAACCTGCAGCTCTGCATCATTCAACATACTAACTCACAACAACTTTCTCTACTCCTGCTCACTGGGATGGGACAACTCCATGAACATAATCATCCTTTGTCCTCACTCAACTAACTTCAACTAACTTCTTTACATTTCATTTCTCTTCATATGCAGTCCAAGCTGAATTTTTCTTTTGTCTGCACCAGCTAATTCATCTCTCCCACCCAACTCCTTCCTCCTCTGAACATACCATATTTCCAACTACTTTCCAGACAAGTACTGAAGGTTACATCACATTTTATCTAAGCCTCCCGAGTCTTCATCTACTCCAATTCTCCCACATATCTCACTAAGTATGAAAACAAAGCAGAAAAGAGAAAAAAAATATGTACATCTCTTCATTCTGTCTCCATTTACTTAATAACTTTGTTTTTATAAATACTCTAAATCACTATCTTCAAACAAGGTAAGCTATTCTGCCTATACACTTGAATCAAGAGAGGTGAGTTGAATCACTTTCTAGAGGAAGTAATACTTTCCTCTAGGATTAAATAACTCACTGTCTGTGCCAGTTACATATATGAATACACACACACATACTGCTCCAACCACATTCTGCAAATTCTTGCTTTCAACTGCACTGTTCCAGCATTTGTATCCAGCCTCAGTCCCTTATATTCCCCCAAAACCATTCTTTCTAAACTAGTCTAAAAAACCAAATCGTTTGGAGCCAACCACACAAAATGAATCAACCAAATCTTCGATATCAAATCCTTCTATCTAACCCTTCTGAAACCACGTTCCAATTAGAATTTCTTTTGTTCATTATTATCACACACATTTTTCCAAACTTACCATTCACCTCTGCTGCAAAACAGACTGTCTACAGCATTTCAAGTGTCCACACTACATCCCCAACATGCACTCAGGAAAAATAAATCTAGCAAGAGGTATCAACTCACATTTGGTACCTCACAGGTTATCTCATAAGAATCCACCTTCTCTCTGTATTCACAGTTGCAGCTGCAGATCTTCAGGTTTTAGCACCAGCTAAACAATATTTTTGTTCAACTGTCCTACTTTCACTACTTTCCTGAAAGCTCTTCAGCTTCACAAATTGGTAACTGTATACTTGGTCTCACCTTTGACTTGTAGTTTAGATACTAGATCTTGATGAGAGCCACCTGAAGTTCTTTTGTTTGTCTTTTTGGACAAGATCCGAGGTGAAGCTTTTTCCATCCACCCCACACGAAGCCTTACAAGACAAGGGAGGTCTGGCCTGCAATTCAATTATGTGACTTTTGGATGTAATTTTGCCCTCTCCAGAATGACTGAGAATACCTTCTTCTGCAGAAAATTGTCTTGTTTAGATACTACCTTCCTCTAGATTGCTGCTCCAAGATTCTCCATTTCCTATCAGTTCACAGAGAGTGGGTGTGTGGGGCTGGGGTGTTAAGAGGAAACCAAACTTGGTTAACACCATTCTTTCATATTTTATACACCTTCTCCCAGATTTTCTCTTTTGAGTACATCAAGCTACCAATACACATTAATACCACTTCCTTATTTTTCCTCCAAGCTTAGTGGCACCAACAGTAAAAGACAAATACCTTCTTCCCTTGCTATCTACTTTAAACTGGTAAACTAACTTGGGGCCTTTGTATTCTAAAAGTAGCTACCATGAATCCTAGCATAACATTAAAGTTTCTATGTGTTTTAAAATCTGAAGAATAACCCAGGATGTTGCTACACAATAGAGCTTCTACTGCCAAAGTTCAGTAATTTAGACTTGAGGTTATGGAGTTTATGTTAAAAGTGAGGAGAGTGTCTTGTGCTCACTAGATCTCATTTTATTTAATTTAAAAGAACTAGGCAATTTCCCCTCCCTCAGCACATAATGCAGATCATGGCTGAGAAGGATCTGAAGTAATGCTACAGCTGCTTAGCTTTTCCCTTGCACTAAATTCTGCATTCATTTCTGCTCTAGTCTGTATTTCTATTTTATAATGAAACATACAGCCTAGTTATTTATAGGCTTTCTAAGGATTAACTACACACTCATAAGAATAAACCCTCAAGAGGTTAACCTCATCCTCTTAAGCTTCACACACTACAATCCCAGAGATAGCTGGCAACCACAGCCAAGAGAGAAAAAATAATCCCACATCTTGCTAATCCTTTAGCCAATCACCTCATGCAACAGTGGAGAGGCCTCTTGGAGGCCAACAACTCAATCTGTCTCCGAAGCACTGTCAGTCCAAAAGATACATATTTCACTAAATCATTAGCAACCACCTCAACAGGAAAAATAAGACATACCTGGCTTCTTAGTGGTATGCTGAAATCATACATCAAAAATGCAGTGCTAAAGAAAGTTTCCAGCTTGCTGCTTGTACTTCTCATTCAGATATTTGCATATGCTACTCATAAAACTAGTTTACTGATTAGAAAGTAAATCTAGTGTTGTGCTGTTCACACCTAGACATACCAATTTATCTGTCACTTATACTCCCTAACATGAACCTGCTATTTTCTCGACATATCGCAAGAAAACAACCCCACCAACAAAGAAGCAAACAATGAAACAAAACACAAAAAAACCACAAACCACCCACAAAGAAGCCAAAACAACCCTTCAAGTTAAACCATAATAGTCTACTTAATTCTTTCATATCATGATCTAGATTCTTCCTTAACCACAGAAGTGGACACTGCCTGCAGTTGCAGCAATGCCAAGGAGTTAATGGGGGCACTTATCCTTTTAGTTAGGGTTTCTGCTTTGTTCACTATTTATCTAGCAAAATTGCTACTTCATTCTACTCTAATATAACATTAAATGGTGCTATTTTTAAAAAAAAAAAAAAAAAAAGCAGATCATTTAGCCCCACTGCTAGTGTGCAAAAGTAACAGCCTTCAAGAACACGTAGGGGAAGTGTAAGGCTAGGAGTATGATTATTAACAACCAAACATCATCCAGGGTTTTTTCCTGAAGTAAGAATTTTAATCAACACAGAGGATTAGCACTGCTTGCAAGCTCACTGAGTCCAACAATATTACTTTCTTAAAAAAATGTGTCAATTTATTCATTCCGTTTTGTGTGTGCTTAATACACACCTATTCCAATTCTCGACTTTAGATTTTGTAGGCAAATTCTCTGAAAAATCTCAGTCCTGTAAGACTGTAATTCTCTATCCTCATAGTCTGTCCTCTAACACACTTCCTTCTTTTGAACTGGAAATAAAAAGTATAAAATAAATATAGTCCAAAATAATTTTGTATTTCAAAATATTATTCACAGTAATTAAAAAGTCTTTGTTCCCTTCCAAAATTCACACATTGCACAGGAATAACAGGAATTTCTCTAACTGAAGGAAGCCAGTTGGGAAACTCTTGAATCATCTGGTGTCAGGAAAAAATTTGCCCTTAAGGACAGAAAGGAAGGCGGGAAAAAAGGCAAATCCTGGCGAAAAAGCAAAGCTTTATTTAGTCAAAAGAAACCAGGCAAGTTAATATTAGCTAGCAAAATGAAATTTCCCTCCTATCCTTAAGAACTACGACATGCTTGTATTTTAGGTAGTGTGACACCAGAAGCCCCACAATTGCATCTTCTGCTGTTACAGATTGGTCCGGCCCATTTGCACCCTGAAAAGAAGTTTGATGATCTTTCATGCCCATAATAGGTGTCTAAGCCGTTAAATTACTATATCTTTTCTTATCTTGAAAGACACTGCACTTTAGCAGCATGGCCCTTCCATTGTTCTTTACACTAAGTCGGGCCCCTGAACAATACTGACAGCTGCTATCAAACCGTGCCGTGCTCGCCCTCAGTGCAGCTGCCGCTTGTAGGAACAGACAGGCTTCTGATGTGTCCTCCCCTCTGGGGAAAGGGCTTGACACCCTGAGTGCTCAGCGAGGGGGAGCAAAGGTCCACTGAATTGTCAGCCTGATTTTATGCTATTCAAATTTTCCAGGACATACACTATCCCTTTCAAACAAAACCAAGCATATGTCAGAGCATGAAACTTATTGTGCAGCACAAGGTAACTATTGATTAATAGGACTGTAAAAGATCACTGGGACATACATCTAATTTTGGCTTTATGTAAATGCATGAATGTACACGGTCAACAAATTTTGTGCCCAGCATGTTGATTTCCTCACTCACAGCTTTGGATTTGTAGGGTATGGCATCATTCAGAAGTCTTTCATAAGACATAGGAATGTATTTCTTCAGATAAATCTTAGATAATTGTAAAACAAAAACAGTAGAGCCTACTATTCCTGCTTCCAAAGAGCTTCCCTCCTTGCTCCCCCAAAAACCCTAAAGTTATCAGTTGCATGTGGTACTTGTAGATCCTACGGCTTTTAAGACTGTGCTGTGCAGACTTTAAAAAGAAACAGATGACATGTCTTGAGACAGCAAAATTTGATTTGTCTAACTAGCAGTACTTTAAGGCGAGAAAGAATTTTTTAAAATATATTTTAATATATTTCCTTTTACTGCATAAACTCTTCTTTAAAACTAGTTCGTAAGGAAGGCTTTTCCATTCCATTTTCAGCTTTAAGAAGCAATTAGTTTTAAAAAATGCAAGAAAGTACGGTTCTCTAATCTTTGCTAATCGAATACCACAAAAATATATGTGGTATATTTCAAAGATCAAATCAGGTATTCATAAACTAATTCATTACACAACCAAAGCACAGAGGAGATTCTGACAAATACAGATGTAATTGTGTGGGTTTCTAAGATGTGATTAGCAAATTAACTAAGTAACAGTCAAAATTTGATACGAAGGAAAAACAGCACAGATTTGAAGGGGGGGGGCTATGTTTATGCAAAGCTAATCTGTCAAGTGTAATAAAGCAGCTTGAATAAAATTTAAGCTGAAAATCCACTGAAGCTCCCCATTTCAGGGAGGAAAAGCTATTAAAAGGAAATGAAGGTCACCCTCCCAGTTTATTTCACCTAATTGACTGCCAATAGCTTACCACAGGCAAACCGACTGCAGATCTGCAATTGAGAAACTGATGAAAGGAGCATTTTCAAGCTGAGGCTCATTCTTTTAATCCTCCCTCACTCCTATTTTTTTTTTCCATCTCCAGTTGGGATGTAATTTTAAGCACAGATGGATTAACTGGTTCCATTGTCTGTAGACGTCATTGGACTATGGCACTGTTAATCCGTACAGCAGCATGTCTAATTATCATTACAAAGTGTCTGAGGGAACTATAAAGACCAGCAGGGCATCTTCTCACAAGCAATTAACATAAATTGATAAATGAGTAATTTGAATCCGCTCAAGGCGCTCACATATGAATAAAATCAGAAAGGACAGGTTCTTGTTTCGGCTACTTCTTTCACTCAGTCGGAAGGGCAGAAAACATGAGAAATATTCCAGACTTAGTGGCAGGGGAAATGAACTCATACAGTGGAAGGAATGTATGGTTCAAAAAGTTCATTAATACAAAGCAAATTACTTGTGATTGACAACCAGTCACAAGCAAGTAGTATTAACTTTTTTAGCATATTTAAAAGCACATTCTTGGTGAAAGGCTATTAGAACACTGTGTCAGACAATTAATACTACTTCAAAAGCAAGTGAAGTTTCTATTCAGTAGCTTGCTAATTTAAAATTCATGAAAGATTCACAAGAAAGGGAAAGAAAGAAGAATGAATAGTTGTGTAAGCTCCAAGAACTCAAGTGTCACAAAAAGCATGAGGAAAAAGTATCTAGCTCAACTGACATACAATACCCATAAATAAACAAGCAACTCTCCTAAAACTAAATTTCTTGCAGAAAAAAGCTTTGTTACATGCAGCACTGCTGGACAAAGTTATGTTCTGACAAAGCAAACTACTACCTTTATCTCAGCTAAAATCTGCCCGAAGCAAAAACACTTTATCAACACTGGGCATCAAAACATATCAGATATCAAAATATTAAGTTTATTTTAAAAAGAGCAAAGCAGTAAGATATGAAAGCAAGTTATACACACTGTAGGAGGTAGACCTGGAAGGCCACGTACCCCGATGATGGCATTCAATTCAGCCATGGTCACTTGTTTGGCACGTTCTACAGCCTGGGCCACTTGTTGCTGATGCTGTTGAAAGAAGAAGGGGTATAAGGAAGAACTCATTTTAAGGTATTACCACACCATATCAAACCAGGATCACAAATACTTGAATAACCAGTTTGTCTGCAGAAGCCCACACTACCCATTGCAAGACATCTCATGCAGGTAAAAGGTAACAATGCCCTATTTTTCACTTGTTCAAATGAAAAGAAGAGACCTGAAGGTAGCCAGCTTATCTCTTACTCTACATCCCTTCATTATTAGTTTTCTGGCAAATTAATAATTATTTTTAATTGAGCTGACAGGACAATAATGTCAACTTTACTTTAGTTTCAATTTTAACATTTATAGACTGTGCCCACATAGCAAAACCAACTGAAAATTCCAACAGTGAAAACTGACCATTGAAATCAAGAATTACAAATACTCTTTGCACAAACATAGAATTTGAAAATAACAAGCTTCAAAATGTAACAGCAGCTGCCCACAACATGCTAAAATCACAGTCATTCTGAGCAAATGTAGGTTTACAAACTTAAATGGTGTTTCCCATATGAGCTAAACACTCACCTTTGATATAATTTATGTAGAGAACATAAGAACATTTCACTAGATCTGCATTCGATAACTGAATCACCATGCTTAGAAATGAAAGCATTTTCTTGTATTGCTACTATTTTACAGACTTCTACACTCCTCAGGCAATGAGCGAGGCTGAGCCATTGTCACTAGTTTGAACTCAGATTTGTTAGACCAAATTAGCAGGGGGTTTGCACACTTCAGCTATAACAGATGTTCCTTACACTTGTGTATTGTGATAAAATTAACATCTTAAAACTAGCTAATTTGCAAACAGAAAAACAACATAATTACACTTTAACAGCTGAACAGTTTTACTTACTTCCTGAGACAAAAATGGGATGACTTGTGCACAAATTGTATTCAACCTCTTCGCGATTTCTGTCTACAGAGGAAAAGTATCTTGATTAAAAACTGCATTTTAGGGGGTTGGACATATATTAACTAGTATATAGGATTATATTAAGTTCAGACAGTGAGGAAAGTAGCAAAAAAATTACCCATTTTTCACACTACTGCAAATATAAATACTAAATATATAAGCCCAGACAAGGAAAGAGATTTTGTTAGCTACTCTAGGACATCTGCCATGTCTGAAGCACCTAATCTGTATACACATTTAGGCACAAATCTGGTCCTTGTATATAGTTCATTAGTAAGCAGAGCATTTTTGAAATTCATGAATCCCAAGATAAAGCCTTTTAAAAGGTAGATTTATTATTACTCAAATTATCAAGCAGCATAACATTAAGGCAACAGGTGTAGAAGAAAAATGCTTCTTTCATGATCAATTTTATCTGCCTATTAGAAGGTAAAACGACAGAAATGTACCATAGGGAATACAAAAGAAATACTAAAACAGAAGTGAGGAAGAATTGAGACAAAAAGTACAGACTTCTAAAATCCATATTGAAAGAGAATTCAAACAATGTAAACAAGGAAAAAGAATCAGATCAGAAAATGTGATAGGCTATACTGGCAAAATTGTGAAACCATGAGCAGCAGGAGAACAAGGTTAGGAACCAGTAAAGAATAAAACAATCCTTCAGTGAAATCAATAGAGATTACAGCAGGACAAAAAGTTTTAGTTCCACTTTTCAACAGCTTTATATATCTTGTAATTCTGTATCTACTTCGGCATATCAACCTAAAACTGGATTCCTGGTAGAGTAAAGGGATCTTTTTCTCTCCTTACTCAGTGTTATCTGTGTTTACAGCCTTTCAGACCTATGCATCTGCCCATAATTCAGAATCACTATTATACCCCTCAAGGTACCCATACAATTTCCTCAGCCATCCTTAAAAACAGCTATTTCACTATAGCACTGTTGCACAAAAAGAAAATCAGCAATCAGACAAGAACATAGCTTATGTAAAAGACACTGAACACCTCCTATCATTCTCTGTTGTATAATTAACCCATAAAGCTATTTCTTGGTTAGTTGGGGGTTTATGTTTCAAGAGAGAAGAAAAAAGCAGTAACTACTGTGAATCATTAGGCCTTCTATGAAATGACATGTACTAAAGCTGAGCAAAGATAAACTCACTTAAATAGACTAAAACTGTTAACACTCTGCCAAGCCTTTTTCTGAACCTTCCCATAATTCTGAGGCTTTTTAAGACAACACTGTGATATGTTGGTCCTTGTACATCAGTCACATAATAATAGGGATACAAAATCCACCCTCTAGTTTTATGTCTCAGATCCTAAACCACCTGTCTCCTAAGTATAATTAGCAAGCTGCAACACCTCCTTCCCAATTTCTGACAGACACAGGGAAAATACATGATGGCATCTAGACCTGTAAAACTCCTCATCTCTCTTGACATAAAGCACTCCACCTGACCAAAGCCTGATAGTTGACACACCCACTCTATAAAGTTTTGCAGAAGCTTCCAAAGAAGTTCTGAGATGGTTTCTTCCCAGGATTAAAAGGTTTCCCTTAACTAAGGGTAATGAAGTTACAGTTGCTTTACAGGAAATCTTTACGCCGCTCAACAAGGTGAACATATCTCTATTCTCAACTGAAACTGTCATTTCACAGAGTACCACAGTGGTCTTTTCTATCCTGTCTGGGCCACAGCCATTAAATATTTATAACTCCATGTTTTGCCTGTAGTACTAGCGCTACATACATAATAGCAACGTCAATACTTGGAAGTTACCAGTGTATCAAACTTAATTATTACCAAACCTGCTGGTATTTCTCTGTTAGAGGAAAATAAAAAAATCAAACATGTTCTAATATAACTAGTATATCTCTCCAGAAAGCAGGGTACATCAGCTGTAGAAAGGTAGTCTGTTGCATAGCAATCTGTTTGGCTGGTGTTTAGCTAAGATGTTTAGGATCCAAGGACTTAATTGCCCTAGACCAGTTGGATTAACCTTGTTTTTCAGGCAGAAACAAGTATGAATCATAGCAGGTGACAAGAGGGGATAACGAAAGAATAAAATAAGAAACTCACTTGGTTCTACTGAAAAGTTCTTTGGCCTGTATGGTCTACACAAAAGTTTCCCTATTATAAGGTAAATGTCCTTATTGCTGCTATGAGAAAACAAAATGCAATCCTATTTTTAGTAGAGTCTGTAAAACATGCAAGTTGTCCATATTGTTGGATTTTTCTGCCCCAAGTCCCAAATATCTGAGTTACACTATAATAACTTAGCATACATGGCATCAAACAGTAACATAAAAGAATGCAGTATCACATGCATCAGGTTATCATTGACTTCCAATGAAGGTCAGTAAGATGTTCTCTTTAATTTATTTTCTAAAAATGACGACATTTCCCCTTTTCCACGCCAATCTTCTGTTAAGGTTATTGTCTCAGTACTATCACACCTGATTTAGCACCAGAACAGAAAAAAGTGTATTCTTCTTAGTTTGTCTTTACCAAAGCTGGGCATCATTGATGACCGTATATGAACAGCAACTTCAATTCAATTACAGTGCTAGATAAACTGAAATGTACATGCCACAAAGTAAGTTTATTTTTTGATTTCTTGCTGTTGTTACAACAAGTTAAGAGACATCTACACTGAAAACTGGAATGTCTATTCTATAAATCAAAAAACTCTGCTTGCATTTAAAAGGTATTTTAAGAGAGCCTTCATACATGTTTTAAGTACTTAAAATTATTTATCAACTATGCGGTTTCATGCACCTCCTGTTTGCTGCCCTCTAATATTAATCTAAAAATATTTTCATTTGCAAACACAATAAATATTTTTGTTGTCTAACAAGTTGTGAAACTTAGGTGGTAATGCATAATTCATGTAATTTTGCTGATCAAGAGTTGCAAGAGGTTGTTTTCAGAATCGAGAAAAAGGAACATTAGTTACTTAAAATGTAAATGCAACAGTTAAATAGACAATGTACATTTGCTATTAAGGCGAAATACCCTTGAGTATGCTTGCAAGTGTATACACATTCATTCTGGAAAGCAAAACCCCTTTCTGAAAGGGTCAAGGACAGTTTCCTTAATCAAGACTAGACATCAGTAACTGGTGTCATTAGAGTAAGCCCTCAGACTCGGGGCTCATGAATTTGAATGTCTTAAAAGAAAGGTACTTATCTCCTGTTTCTAGAGCCTTGAATATAACCTAACTATAACCTAACTGCTAATCTTGAGACATATAGAGAGGTCCTAAGGATGAATAACAAAGGAAACTTTGCAGAATGCTGCTCAAACATAGACAAACATGACTAATTGCCCATGTTCTGTGGCTCCTTGGTAAAGCAGGCTACAGAAGCCTGCACCTCTCATGAAAGTCCTCTGAGCTCTATGGCAGCTCTTAGCAAAGCATCTGAAGTGCCCTTAATTGTTTGTGTTCTTAATGCAGAGCCTCTTGAATACATTCATTTTTAATAGAGAACTTGAGTGTGAGGCCCATCAAAGAATAACAAAACTACATCGTTCACTGGTTCTTGCTGCTGTAATGACTTTTTGATTTATTTGCAAATGACTAGCTTGTCAGACCCCTGACTGAAGTGCTACCCTCCTTTCTGAAGTATCATTAAAAATTAACATGTAGCAATTCAGCTGCATTTTGTAAAATTAAGTTGAGCTGATGGATTTTTTCACTTCACTTGTAATTTTTTTGCCTCTGTTCCATTTAGTTAAGGACTTAAATGTTTTGACCTAACCATTGCCAAACTCAAGTGTTTGTACTTAAGTTTGTCTTGCTCACTTGTTAAAGTGAATTCTTAGCATAATGACTAAGAACAAAGCAGCCAGACTAGTTACTAAATATAATACTAATTTAAATAAGGCATTTTACTATGAACTTAAGCTTGTTTGTAGAACTGCATTTTGTTTTCCTTCTGCATTGCTGGAAAAAAGTATTTTTCCACATCTAAGTAAAATTTTTCTTTACAATTGTCTATTCCAGACAATTTTGCATTCTGATAGCCTGTACTTTCCAAAGCTCCACATAAGGTATCATACCTAAATCACCACAATTTCTTGAAAATTACAGATTTTTGCAATGAAATTAAAAAGAAGTATAATACAAATATCCAAATTCTATTTTACAGCATAACAAACACTCGTGTATTTTAGTTCTAATGTAAGAAGCCCTAGCTTACGGGAACCAGAAGTTGAACTTCTGAGTGAAGAACACAGAGCTCCTCTGAGGAGAATTGGTTAATCCCTTTTCAGCTTCAGAGGTTTGACAGGAGTAATTTTGGCTTTGCACCAACCAGCATCTACCAATACATACCCCAGCAGTAACTTCAGCTATAGAATCCCTGGTGATTTAAGACAAAAATTAAATCTTGCAGCACATTAGTTTAAGCAATCACTTGCGCTGCAACAGCTGCTCCATTATTATTGCTGAGACTCAAAGCTGAACAGATTCTACTTTACGGAGCAATGCTTAGCTAAAAATGTCCATCTTATGTCAGAAACCTGTTATTCTTTCCTGCACTAAACTTCCAGTATCACAAAGTTAGATCAGATCTGAAAGCACTCTCTCACCAGTTCTGAAGGATGGGTTTATATATTCTTATTTATTACATTTTCATTTATGCTATTTCGATCAAATTTTGAAAATCAAATTTGTAGCAAATTCAGAAAAATACAGCTTAAGAACAACATGATTAAAAGCAAAGCAAAAAATACCAAAGTTCTGAAAATACCAAAGAAGCATGTCCTAATTCATTCCCTTCAAGCAAAAGAATCAGAGAACCAGCCTTTAAGGCACAGAAAGGAATATACTGTTAAAACACATTCACAAAAGCTTTACAAGGCAAGTCGTAAGAGCTCTGCCTCTGCTTACACTTTCAAGACTTAGAAAGCCAAGTACAACACTGAATTCCTTCTGGAAGGACAAAATGGACTTCCTGCCATTTACAGCATGTAACACAGTAATCCGCTGGGGAGGAAAGGTCAGTGTTGCACTTTTGGTCATTACTGAATCATTTGAGATTATCTGTGGTGGAGATGAGAAGAAAATCGAAGCCTATGAGAATGCTGCAAATGGCTTGACCTCAGCCCAGTTTTCCTCTCCATCTGTCTGTAAGGCATGTGAATAAAAGCCCTCTTTATGGGGCATGCTTGACCATTTTTTTTTAATCCCTGCTGCAAGCCAGAAATTCTAATACTCAAAGACTTGTGAAATTCAGTAAGAAGCTCTATATTTTAGTCTTGTGCTGAAGTATAATATCTGTTTAGTGTTTTAACTTTTCCAACAGAATCACTGAAACAAGCAGTGCACTTAAATGACAAAGCTTTTATTCTTTTTGTGATCAAGATCTTCAAAAACAACAGAAAGCACACACATTCAGAGAGCAATTACAGAAAAAGACATATTTCACTGTGCTTAACTTTCTGCATGCTTTGTTAGTACTTGCTATAGCAAGACTCCAGCACATTCAAAATTTTTTTGCTAAGAATTCAGGGGATGAGGAGATGTTGGAGTTATAATTAAATCTCAAAACCTTAACACTCAAAAGCTTCAAATTATTAAGGCTAGCATTCTGTGAACTTTGCTATTCATGAGTTATTGAATCCAGGTTGAGCACAGAGATATGCATATATTATGAATGCCCTTTTATTTAAAATTAATACACTACATTCCATTTTGGCAATGGGTGCAAGAGAAAAAAAATAAAAATAAAGGCAACATGCCATTTAAAAGTTTAGGCCCCCATAGTATATCCATGTCAAACAACAGCATGTCAAGCTAAGATTCAATTCAGGTAAGTGCCACTGCCAAATTTTCTTGTTCCCAGACGTGCTTTAAGATTATTTTATTGCTTAAAATTTAATTTGTTCCAACTTGCGTTTCCATGACAACGTTGGCTAACCCTGCAAATCATTTGGGTAATTGGATATCTTATCTTTCTATTGCTCTCAAATCCAATGATTCTGGAAGAACTGCAGCAGCCAATCAAATTTACAGGCCTCCTGAGTAATAGACTTGCACAAGTAGCCACATCCATCTCCCCTTTACTGCCGTATTAAGCAACCCGTGACAAACTGCGGAAGTCGACCTTCCAACTGTATTTTAAATTATAAACACTGTCATCACTAATACTCTCACCAATAGGAAGGAATGGAAAGGTTTACTCTCAACAGATACTTGATATTCAATCTGACAAGAAGCAATGGGTAGCACTCATTTCAGCAACAGAAATAATTTCTCTGTTTTGAGCATGAACTTCAGTTTAGCATGACATATAATTAATAAACACAGTTTTGCTTCTGCCCCACATTTGGACTACTTGTTTTAATTGTGAGATCACCCACAAGATGATATTAAAATCCCAGAAGACTGGGATGAAAAATCTTTAGCAATGAAAAAACCAAAACACCACCATATCGCAAGTGGGAGTGGGGAAAGGAAGAAGTAGCGGAAATATTAACAGAATAAAAATTCTAAATTTTACTTTGAATGCTACAGAGTGCTACATAGTTTCCAAAGTGAAATTAAGGGGCTTTAATACCTAAAGGACCTAGACTACTTTTACCTGAATCCTCTTAGATGTTCATTTAAACTACAGAAAGGTCACATTAATTTAAACATAAGCTACATATGATGCACAAGACAACAGCTACACTTGCCAAATATCTACTACAGATTTGGATCCCATTCAAATGCAGAGCGACTGGATATATTTCAGATGTCCAATTTCAATGCTTTATAATAATAGAGAAGCTGTAACTCTCAATGAAGCACTGTACACAACTGCCCATCCCATTTACAGCTGTAAATCCTGTTGAAACAAAGCCATCTGGCAACACAGACTCTGTTGTCAGGATGTCAAAGTGCTCCTTTCACATATCTTCACTATGTCAAGACTCTTCTTAAACTTGGCTAAAGAGGGCAGTTACCACATTTCTCCTTTAATCTAACTTCAGCCCATCTTGCTTAAGCACTCACAACTACAAAAGGTGTGTTTATCTAAATTTTAGTTCCATTGTTTAGTTTCCAAGCCTAAGCTAACCTTAAATACACACAGAAGTATTTAAATCTCCTAAGTGAGTACACAGCTTTGTTTTACTTTCAAGCTGTTTTCCAGGACACAGAGTTCCCACTTTTATTTAGATTCCAAGAGATGCTGAGCAAATCAAAGGCTGACTCCAATCCAGAAGAGGTCTTTGCCACCTTTGCCTCCAGGGACATTTTTTCTTTGAACCATACTGCAGACACCTAGAGACCTGCCAAACATCTCAAAAACTAGTCAGGCAGAACATGTTTCTATAATACAAAGTGGGAAAGGACCAGCTTAGTAGACCACTACATCAGGGAGCTAAATAAACTCACCCAGTAGGAGAACAGACCAAAGTATCAGGAGAACCAAGATGGGAGCAGAGGTTTTTGGGAGAAACATAAGCTATCAATGAGTTCCTGTCTTCTCATCTGACTACACTCCAAAGAGTTGTTATGGTGCTCTATAGGTACCTTGGTCTTCAAAGTTATCCAGCACATCTTGCAGTATTATCTTTAAGGTCACTAAGAACTTGATTTATTCTGGACTACAGAGCAACATTGCATTACACAGCAACAAGGAAGAGACATAGAGAACAGAAAGATAAAAGAGCATAAAAAGTATAACTGCTCCACTCCTACTAGGAAAGGGCACCAGTGGCTCTTAATTTAGTTTATGATGTTATTTTAAAACTGCTTCCTATTTTGCTCTCACTCCCATAAGCCACATTGGAATTTCTGCAAATATCTTTTCAGTACTTGTCACACTGAGCCACTTGATTGGGATGGCAATAGAAAGCCAAAGCTTTTACACTGCTGAAGAAGTACCTGGAATAACAATTTCTAAAAAATTAGAGCATCAAGTTCCTCAAACCAAGCACATACATTTACATCATGCAAGTCAATAACAAAGCTCCCAGTCAGGATTCTGTCCTTATCAACATTCAAGTAAGACTGTAAGAGCAGTAGGACTAGAATTTATTTACTAGAACAATAAGCATGCCATCTAACAAAAGATAAATATTAAGACAGTTATGGGGGGGGAAGCTAATTACTACACTACAATCAGACTTTAGAAATAACTACCAAATTAAGTATACCAGCTAAGTCATGTGTACTACTCTACTTCAAATGTAGTTTCACCATTTAAAAATACTTGGTATACTTACAACTCAAATTCAAAAAAATCTATCAAGTCAGAAAAACAATTTAAACTCATATTCATATCAATGCCTCAGGTGCCATCAGGTGACTCACTCACTAATGATTAACAAGTTAAAAGGATTGACAACTCCTTTGAAAATTACTAGTGGAACTACCTACCACATAGGATTTGCAAGGAAGGCGAACACAATGGATACTTTCACTGCGTAGAGAAAAACGTTCACAAATCTTTCAGCAAGACTTTGGCAACATGACAGTAAGTTCCCTACCCATTTTATTATTTTTGTATATATTCTGTTGCTTATAGAATAGAAACAATAGTAAAAGGACCATTTAAATTGCATTCTAATAAACAAGAGTGCATTGAATCTGCCCAAATAAAAACAAATTTGATTAAGATTGAAATCACTGCAATTTATAATGACTGGGAAAGGAAGGAAATGAAAACCAAGTAAAACTTCAGAAAAGCCCATCCCAACTGGTATGGTCAGCTTTATAGGCCCCACTACTGACAAGGGAGATCAGATGGCATTATCAAGAGACAACATTTTCTTTTTGAAACAATATTAAGGAGATGGATGACAGTTAATAAATCCACATATGGAGGTGGAAGGGAGAGAGGGAAAAGGGAAGGGTGGAATTGCACCAAGACTAAATCCCAGATTCTTCACTGACTTCACACCAACAGGAAAGCACACATGAAGTGGAACTAAATCCAGTGAGGCTGTATAAACATATACAGCAGAAGAGCATATATGTCAGTAGCAAGAAACAACTAAAATAAAGCTTCTGCTTACAGATTGGAATAGTCAGGTTTTTTCACCTCATTTAGAAATAGGAAGATATGTTCAAGGGACATCAAGAAGTCCAGAAAGTCCACACTTTTTTGCATGCATCTTACCTATATTAGAATCATTACAAATAATTTATTATAAATTTCTAGTTATGTAAGGTCCACACTGCATCTTAAATGAAGCCTTAGGATTTTAGCTTTTTATTTTTTCAAATCCTGTACTGCTTTAGTGTATAACTCTAAACTCCATATGGAGTGTCAGTTATTGTCTTCACATTTTGGTCAGACAAAACAATTCCTCTAGGCCCAAAACTCAAGGATATCTTATTGACTCAGGCCCTGAAAAGTATAAACAAAAGTGAGTTGGGGTAGGGAGGAGAGCAAACTGGGCGTATATGACTTAAATACCTGAAGCTGCAATTGGACAGTTAACCTCTGATATGTAAATGGGCTAAACTTATATCTGTCTAAAAAAACTTGTGATCATGGTCCATCTGGGAGGCTCCTGACTGCCCAAGGTATACCTATTGAAGGCCTTTAATAAATACCCACTTTAATTCTCTTAATCTTGTCAAGCCTCTATTCTAGGTAGCCACTCCAAGGCATCAAAATAGCAAACAAATGTGAGGGAAAGTTCCAAGCAAAATGTCTTCATATTGACTAGATCTGATGAAATACAAAAAGCACATTAGTGAAGACTGAGCAGCTAGAGAATACCTTGCAGAATCTCAAAAGACAAATGGATAGGCAACTGAGAGGACAGTGCCTAACAAAACACAGCAAACAAAACAGCAAAGAACTCCAGCTTAATTACTCAATTTTAGGCATTAAAAAGCCTCTTATCCACAAAAATTAAAGTGAAACAGATAAAAAAAAACACAGCAGAAAACATCAGAATTATGCAAAGTCCAAAAAGGTAAAGCAATTACTGATAAGAGAGGCAGATGATGTTAACATCATTGGTAAGAATGTGACAGTCGTAGCAACACTAGCAGCACAGCAAAAACTTCATGGGTACAAGACAAAACTGCTTGATTATTAAACCATGTATGGATAAAATCAGTTGGGTGTTTTTTTTTTAAACTAAGAAGTTCTGCATTCATCATAGGTCCAGTATTTTTTAGTGTTTCCCACTAACAAGCATAAAGATCTCTTCATTTACCCTAATCCTCAATTTGCAAAGAGTTTCAAGCTGAGAAAGACAGAATATGCTGCAGAATAGCTTCAGAACTCACTTTACAGTGAATGGAAAAATGGACTGAAAAGTAAAAAGGACCGGGATAAAAGCCCATAGCTGCCTAGACAGGCACATAAAAGAAAAGGAAATAATGGGCCTCAGGAATGAATCTCCCGGTCAGAGAGGATCAGAAGTTGAACATAAGTCAATAGCAGGCTGTTGCAGAAAAGGCTGCCACCGCAATAAGCCGTATTCTGAGTAAACCTTCTATGCTACTCAGCACGGCATTTCCTCCCCTGGAGTACTGTACTTCAGCTGGGCAGCACCATTCAGAGAATGAACACTCAGCTTGAGGTATGCAGCACGGGCTCTGGAAGGCAGGGGAATGATTTGCTCTCCTTTTTTAGGGTCAAGCAAAAGCATAGTAAATAGCTGAAGCTACAACAGAAAAAACTGAAATTGTAACTGAAGAAGCTCTTCAACAGCAAGGACATAAAAGCAATCTGCTACCTGAAGAGCTTGAGGGTTCCCACTACTGTTGAAGTCCTTGCTAACAGATAGAGCAAACATCCTATCAGCAATGACACTGGTATAGCTGATCCTGCTAGGGAGGCACTAGGTTCCTGCTAGTGATGTGATTCTAGAGCTCATATTCCATTTGGAAGGAGCAACCTAAAAGTTTTCCATAGGTCTTGCTGAAAATTTTGTATTTGTTAAACTGACAATTTATAGTCACCATTTGAGGCTACAGACAGCTGTAGCTGTTACTGTCCAAAAAGTAATGGCTGGAAATCTTATAACTACTTACAACAAGAGCAATTTAGAATGACCTTACCTTAAAACAAGGTGAATGCTTTACCATGTTTTAATGAAACAAAAAACTTTGTTGTAAATAGAAACTGTTGGAATAAAGGACAAAATAATTATCTTTCTACAAGTCATTTTTCCCTAGAAAGTGTAGGGTTTTCATCCCTTCTCCCCAGCTTAATTCAAACTTCTATATTTAAAGCTGAGATCACCATATCTTGAAGCAGAGAGCATGGCATTTCAAGGGGTTTAGAATACTTAAAAAACAAATTCATAAATAGATGGATTTTCACAGATCATATAGCCCACCTGGTTTTAGATGTCCTTTCTTTTTCTTGAGCTAACAAAAGCAGGTTCTCACAGACTTAATATCTTATCAAGATGCAGCTCAGCAAGCATACTTATTCTTGCTCCCATTCTCCAAAATGAAAACTACCTTTTGTTTTTTGCTTGCTAATCCATAGAAGCCTCTAAAATGGCACAAATAGAGATGGCAGCATTTTGTTCTCTAAATCAATTTTATCCTCAGCCATCAACTAGATGTTCCAGCACACAGAAAGATCAGCCCTTCCCTTCTAATTCAAAAATCCATACTACCATTGCCCTTGCAAACTGCTAAACAAGCAGTATCGGCAATGCACTTGTGTTCTATAATATATTTACTGCAAATCCCAATGGCTTGCCTCCTAATGCAGTTTTCTATTGTGCCTGTTCTTGTCAATACAGTGACTGGTCACCTTACAAGTAAGTTACTTTGACCAGCTGTTTACACAAACATCAAAAAGGTTCAAGACAAAGGAAAAAAGATAAACAGGACAGGAAAAAGAGAACATCCATGTTGCTGAGGGAAGGGAACAAAAAAAAAAATCCAAAAGCCCAAACAAACTAAGAAGCCTTAAACCAAAACACAAATTAACCTCAATTTTCTGTTTTGTCATCACATAGCCAAAAAAGTTAGTTAGCTCATCAGATCATGTAAGAAGTACAAAATACTTTCAGATGGGCAGCCCTGACACAAAGCTTACCTTATACCCTCCCAAATAACTTTAATTTGTAATTCAATTTTAAATTTTAATTTTAATTTGTAATTTTAATTTAATCATCAGTGCTAATTTGTTCACAAAAAGCAAATGTTCTGAAGAACATAAAGAAAAAGTGAGAGCAACTTAGCCAATCCTGAATTAGAGACTAGGCTCTCCTAATACATTCTGCAATTTCTCATTAGACACAGATTATTATCATTATAAAAAGTTCACTCATCAAACACACTAATTTCCTGAACTGATTTCCCCATACTAGAAGTGTATTTTTTATAAGAAGGCTTGCTAACAACTGAAATAAGACTCAATAACAAAATAAGACCCAAAACAAAAGAGACCCAAAACAAAAGAAACCCAAACAGCCCCCTTGATGCTGTCAAGATTCCTATAAACCTATGGAAACAATATTAAAATCTCTAACTTGAAATTATAATCACAAAACTTTCAAGTGAAATTGGAATAAAAAAAGACTTATAGCATAATTTCACAGGGCTGTAGTATTTTAAGTTTTTGTTTTGTTGGAGGTTTTTGTTTGTTTGTACAGCACTAGCATTTCTTTCTTAAAAGAGACAACCTCGGGAAATAACTGATTTTTAAGTCTAACCTGATTTAACTACAGTTCGGTTAAGATTAAACTCGATTTCAGCAAACTCTAATCCACTTTTCAACCACCTCCAGCACTATGCCAGAAACAGTTCACCGGTGGAGTTTCACAGGGGCCTTTGATGCAATCTGTTGTACTAATACGATCAGCAGCACAGCCTGGAAAAGACAGCAATTGGCAAGTAAGAAAACTTGCTCCATAAAAAAATTAGGGAGAAAGTAAATACAAAGGCTGCAAGGAAATGGAAATACTTTATTTTATCCATAAGGAAGCTAAAGTAATGGCTAAAGAGCTGCAAAGAGCAAATGGGCAATGAAACAAATGTACATAAAATTTACATTAAATTGTACATAAAATTTTCACACACTAGGAGTAGACATCCCTAGCCATGTAACATGATGGCTCCTGAGCTTACAATTATCATTCATGAGCAAGAACTCAAATGTGAAAGGAGTCTCCAGCAGTTCAGCATTTCATGGCAGTCAAAAGGTAAAACCTGGAAATTTTACTGAAGATAAAAAAAAAATAAGAAAACATACAAAAAACAGAACATCCAGAAAACAGAAAAATATGGTAATACTGGTTCACCAGCATCCTGAGAAGTGCATATAGTTCTAGTTTCTTTATTTCAAATGTCTAAGTTAAAAATTAAAAAAGATTGAGTGAAAAGCAAGGAAAGTGCCCTAAGAAAGCTACACAACTGTTTAAGCTGGGACTGCCCAACCTGAAAAGCAGACAACACAGATGGGCTGCAACAGGTATTAATCTTTTGACTCCACTGAAGATGTAGCACCAACAGTTTCTGTCCTGAGCAGCAGTGGCCACCAAATAAAGACAGTGGAAACCAGGTTCAAAGCAAACAAAGGTGAAGCATTGTCCAAAATCGGGAACAACTTTCTCCCCACAATAGCACAGCAACGGTGGAAACACACTAGAAAGCAATTTCACAGAGGAGGGCTCTGGAGAACAAGCTGAATATACATCAGCCCCACACTCACAGTGCTGAGGAAGGCTACACCTCATGTGAGGACACAGGAGAATGATTGTAACCAACTGGCTGATTGAAAACAGTTTCCCTTTCTGCTCCCCTTGTTTGGCAAGAAGAAAGATGTTGCTAAACTGGAGCAAGTCTCCAAGTGTCACCAGTAAGATGATCAGGCAATCAGAGCATACATCATACCAGCAAGAAAATAGATTTTATCAGCTTCAGGAAGAAGGGGATTAATGGGAGACGAGACCCCACTGCTGACAAAGAAGCGATTATGGAGAGGACAGTGTCAGCTCCTTCTTAGAGGTGCACAATAGAAGAACAAAAGGCACACAATGGTTACCAGTGCGGAAAGGCAAACTCCCAGCTGCTGAAGGATAAAATTCTTCACAGTAAGGGCAGGTCAAACACTAGAAAGTGTTACCCTGACATGTCACACAATATTACCTCCAGAAAACTGTTTTAAGTAGAAATTTGATACTTGCAAGAACACAGGTTGCAAATTCACTTGACTATGGGACCAGCTTGCGAGAACTTTAAAAGCCATAGCCTCCAAGTCATGGTAAGGACTAATCTGTTAAACTAGCTGTTTTGACAATTAAATGTTGACAAAATTATGAATTCTCCCTGCCTTTGTTTTCCCCCTGAGAGGAACTATGTAAGCAACTGTTGCTCAAATGCCTACACTCAAGAATCCAACTTAGAAGTGTGATGCAGAAAGTGACAATAGTAGTGTTCGACATAATTGCCATTAGATATTTCTTAATCTTACCTCAAGTGGAAAAGTAATTTCATTAGTTCCATTCAAAGCTGTTATCATTTTTAAAGTAGGTACTACACAGTCTTCTGATAAGTGCCAGTTGATCCAAAATTGATTTTAAAGGCTTTTACTGTATACCAATGGTGATCTGTCAAGTCTAAAGGATCCTAATTTTCCATTCCACACAGGAGACACTGCAATTTTAGCACTCTGCTGCAAACACTTAAGTACAGAGGGACGAAAGGCAATTCAAATGCCCAGCTTGATTTGGTATAATAACCAGCAGAAGGACAAAAACCATTAAGCTTTCCCCACAGAATCTGTTGTGACAAAAAGATATTGCACATTCACAAAGCATCTCCACTCACTCTTTCCTCTACCCCAAAAGTTACCAGGACTCTTTTTTCCTTCCCCACAACTGAACAGATAGGCAGAGTAAATCAGCAGACCTTGCAATGCAAGGAAAATGTAACAACGTAGCTGGCAGGAATAGTGTTGCCCACTCCAGCTCTGTGAAGAACCTGAAATCCAGCAGACTTAAGTCTAAAATGAGAGGTGATCAGGCACTTTTTAACATATGTACAGTGTTTACACTGTGACACACTTTTGAATTAAGTTCTATATGAAATTGACATAATAGATGGTATCTGACAACATGGTTATGTTAAAGCCACATGGAGATGTGCTTCACAGTGCCCCAAATCTGTCAGATAACCCCTTCACAATAATGTTGGCCTCGAGCTTGAAACACGGTTCAAAAGTCATAAAAATTGAGGTAATTACTCTAGTGTTTTCTCCTCTTTCAAACTGGCAACTCTATTTGTGGTTAAAATGGCTAGGCTGCTGACACAACTGTACTCATTTAGAAACCAAATATTTGTAGAATATGCACAGTTTTTTCAGAGAAAAATACTGTCACAATCAATTCTGCCATTTTCTCTTTTAAATAAAAATGTTTTTTTGCATGTCTTTTGTGGCTGTGCCAGCTGTAAAATGCTCTTGAAACATTCAGTGCACACCACCAAAACCTTAAGGAGTTTTTCATTCCAATAATTAAAATGTAGGAAAAAAGAAGAAAATTAATTTATCTTTAAATCCCTTTCAACAGCAAAGCCATCCTACTCGAGAGCTGCGGAGAGCTAACTAAGCTCCTTAATTCCCTCCTGTTTAACCCTCTCCTGAAGACTGATGTTCTAATGAGATATCATTAGAAGACTTTGTCCTTTGCCATGAAGCATTAGAAATTATTCCACAGAACAGTCCAGGATAAAACGGACATGCAACTCCTGTACAACTGGTTAACACAGTGCATCTTTGGAGTCTGTACACCTTTCTACAACAGGCAACCTACCGAATGACAGGTCTGCTTCCAGGCAGGTCACAGAGATCAAAAAGACCCACCCAAAGAGAAGGAAACCTTGCCATAATTGTTGGGATAGCAGAAACCCAGACACTGTAGTAGTTTATAAGTCTAGCACATGGTTCAGCACTGATGATTTTTTTTCCTGTGGCTGCCTGCCAGTGAACAAAAGATAATCTTGCACCTAACCAA
>WBND01000888.1:0-32320 GCA_013398595.1 Tychaedon coryphoeus
CAAAACACCCTCAAAACCAAACCAAGCAAAAAAATCCAAACCTGTTTTCTTCTGCTGCTTTTTTGCCTAATTCCTTTTTTCCCCCTAAAAATGATGTGGGAATTTCATCCTGACTGTCAGCACACTTAGGCATGAAGGTGGGGAAGTGCCCCACCCCAAACACATTTGATAAAGCAAATTGATTTGGGTTATTTTAAATCCCTGGAAATATCCCCCAGGAGCACTTAGGTATTTTTGTGAAGTGGACACATGCATTTGTTGAGGTATTTTATTAAGCTTCGGTGTAAAAGGTGGTGGAGCAAGACACGTCAGTATCTGCACAAGATGGTACATGCTGAGGATTCATAATGGAATCATGCCAGCTGCAAGGCTGGCCCCTGGTCCACAGAGAGCTCTCCACAGGTCACACTCTGGCATCTGCAGCCACACATGTTCTGTGCTTCACAGGAGGCTGCAGGAGAAACAGGGAGGCAGAGACAGATGGCAAAAAGCCCAGAGGGAACCAGCACTGCTTTCTCCCTCCCCTACTGAGGTCGAGGAAAAGGACAAAAGCTCTGCTCCCCACATCCACGCCTTGGACTGAAGCCAAACAGTAAATCAACTTTTTTTTTCTTTTTTTTTTCTTTTTTTTTGGAGATGCACTTGTGGGAGATAGAAGACATGGCCTTTTTTTACTGGTTGACCTTTTTTTTGGTCAGGTACCAAAAGTCTGGTATTTTGGGTATCTGCACAGCATGATCTTCAGTTTAGTGAGTATTGATATTATATTTAATGAAAAGACTTTTCAAAGTGAGAAAAAGGTCTCAACTCACATCTGAAATCTGCAATTAGCAGAGTGTAGCTTATTTTTTCCTTTAGCATTTGCAGTATGGCATCTTTACCTGCTATGTATTGGTAGAAGCACAGAAATCCATTACATTACAGTTACATTTTACTTAATCTCCAGAAATCAGTCACAGTGCTGGATCATGTACAGATAATTATTGCTGCTTGAGGCTGGCAATGATTACAGAGGAAAAGAACAGCTCTGCCTGTAGGCAGGAAGGGATTGAGCAAGCCATGGAAGCAGGTAGCAGGTAAACGGCATGTCATTTGCTCATATGACAGCTAGATTTGGCTCCCAAGCCAAATCTTGTTAAACATTTGCAAAATCAAGAACCAAAATATCCTTTTGCCTTCTCTGGTGCAATTCTTTTCTCCTTTCCTTGCTTGTCTTGACTCTCCACCCCCATCCAGTATACCATTGCTGAGAAAACCTCCCTCAAAGAGCCTCTTCTTCATACTCTCTCCACAGATGAAGGTCCCTATGAGCTTGTCTTTAAATTTAGGCTACAGAACAATTGTCTGTGTTACATGTTGGCTTCATCATATTCTACTTTCTTTCCTCCTTTGCTCTTCAGTTTTGCTTGATCTGTTCTTGCTGGGTCACAGCCTTCTTTATTCTGCACCCAGCAGTCATTCTTCAGATCCAAATACCTTTCTCACAGCATCCTTTAATTCAGTCCATCCTGCCCCCCCTTTTAGTAGTGATGCAATTGCTGTACCACATTACATTTAAGAAAGCCTTGTTTATGACTCTGATGTAACCTTTGTTAAGGAGAAAGAGAGTTCTGGAAAGGAAAAATCATGATGGCCATTTCTCAAGTCTTCTCAAGTCTCCTGGCTGCAAAAGTGACATTTCAGAGCAAGCCCTTGTCTTTAAAATATTTTTTGTTCAGTTAGAAGGATCTGACAGACCTGCAGCTTGTCTCAGGTCCTGTGTGGGAAGGTGATGGGTCCAGGAAAGAGAGAATGAAGCTTGGCACTAGTACAGAGCCCAGGGTTGCCCAGCAACCTAAAACAAAGCTTAGTGTTAATCCTTGTTGCCAATGGCGTATCTTGCATTGAAGTGGGATGCTCATGTTCGTTACCTGAAATAAGTTCAAAAAGAAAGTTCATGGAACATCATATCATAGAATTTGGGTTGGAAGGGTCCTTAAACATAATCTAGTTCCAACACACTGTTCCACTTTGCACTACATCAGGATGCTCAAAGCCCTCTTCAACTTGGCCCTGAACACTGCCAGGAAATGGCGCATCCACAGCTTCTCAGGGCAACCTCTTCAGTGCCTCACCACCCTCACAGTAAAAAATTTCTTCCTAAAATCTAATCATTAATTTTATTGATTTCACAGTAGGTCTTCCTCCCCCTCTTAATCTCAATCTCTTTTCTTCTACATTTTTCAAGTAAAGTGTGTGCTCTTTGGCCAAAGGCAGGCCTAGGTGAATTCTACATTATATCTATGCTTTTATATAAAACTTTTGTAGTTCAGCCTCCTTCTGATTGTGAAGAACACAGAAGGGTAAGGCGATGAAGTCACCTGGTTAAGAAGATTTTCTTCCTTCTCACACCTGCTACTGTTGGTAAGCACAATATAAAATGACTTTCTCAATTATAAATTACTGCTGGCTGGTAGCCTGCTTACTATCTCTTACCATGCTGCTCTGAATTTACTACACAGCTGAGTGTGACTGGACACCTTATCCAAGAATGGTGTGGATGTAGGAGTGAGGTGGGTGCCTAGAGCCCAGGAAACACTGGCATTTCTCACAGACACCACCCACTTGATAAGAGCAAGGTGTGTTTGCACTCCAAGCACCAGTGGATACCTGCAGTCCCATTATTCAGTACATATGCCTGGCCCCATTTGCCACCTATTACTGAAATCTGCTATAGATATATACTCATTCCCTGATGGTTTCTTTCATGACACTTGCCACTACAGTATTATAGACTGTGCATGGACTTTGTCCATATTCTCCTCTGCAAACAGAAAGCTGTGATGGAGAAAGAAGAACACTAAATATAGTCACTAACAGGGATCTTAGGCATCACTGGATACTCCTAACATATTTGTTGAACTCCAGTCTGACATCAGTTTGAAAGAGCAAGTGCTTCTAGAAACCTGGGCTTCTCTGGGCTGCATGCAGGTAGTAGTTCTCAGAGTGGCTTTCAATTCCTTCCCTTCTCAATATACCCTGCCCTTCCCACACATCATCCCTTAGAAACAGGACTTATTTTTATTTCTGCTTCTGCTATTCAGCCATTTTCCTTTAGAAAGGAAGAAAATACTTTCTTTGGCTTCCCCCATTGCTTTTACTAGAGATATCTGTGTATTTCCCTTGCCCTCTCACCCCCCAAAAAATTAGCTGTTAGGCCTTTTCTATCATGAGGTACAGACTATTTCCCAAGTTTTTATCTTTTCTATTTTACACTTCTATCTTCTCTGCACTTGAGACTGGAAATCCTTATGAATGCCTGTCCTACAGGCTATCCTACATCTGCTCTGGATAATTTGTTTTAATGGTATACCTTCCTCTTGGTTGTTCCAACAGAAATTTTTCTGTTTCAGTCTCGGTACCTGACACACATCTGATGGATGCTTTTACATTTGACTCCAGTCTTGGCTCACTTCACTTTCTGTTTAGACACCATCAGTGCAGGTAAACAAGCCAGTTTGTCTTCATGCTGCTGACTGAATCAGTTGCTCTGCATGGCAGCAGGGAGGAGGAATAAGATGAAAACCCTGGTGGGCAAGCAGGGAGCTTCACCCATACACTTCTGTTTTGTTCTGCTCAGCATTTCCTAACGTTGCTGGCAATGCACAAATAGCTGTATTGAAGGGGCTTTTCCTTACATCAAAAAACTAGGAGAGATTCTGAAGAGGAATATAGTAATGAAAGTATAGAAAGGGATATAGTAATCGTTGCTGCTCACCTTCTGTGGTGATCACCACAGGACTGCCAGATGATTGTAGCAAACCTATTAGCTGTATTGAAAACCCACTGTTAATAGATAACCTTGGAACCTTTTACTGGCTATGTTGCTTTGTTGGTAACTTTCATGATTCCTAGAACAATAATTCTTGATTGTGAGATTGCCCAGATTGTGTCTGCTAGTGCCCTGTTTCTTAATGCTGTCATCACCTGTGTTTTGACACCAGGCACTGGGTTACCATTTTCTGTCAGCAGCTACAACTTGGGTAGCAACTTTACTATGTCCGAAAGGACCTTACCAGGAGGGTGAAGTATCAGGTAGCTGGATTTATTCCTTGGGAAATTATGTACTAGCACACTCTCCCCCTTCTTCATTTACATTCAGGTGGAGTAACTCTGGCCACATCATCTGCTGGTAGGACTGCAAGGCACACTGTTTCCAGCTGAAAGAGCTAAGGAGAGGTAGATAAGTTCTTAAAGGGAAGATGATGGCTTACTAAGTTTAGTAATGAACTGGGAAAAGACACATACTAATTATTGAGTAACAAATTCTGTTGCTCCCAGGGAATCCGTCATGCAAAAACCTTTTCCTTGCAGCAAAGCCTTGGAACAGGAGCAGCACTTCAATTCTTCATGAGCATATGGCACTTATTTTCTTAGCAGCAACTCTCAGGTCTAGCCTTTTGCAGTTGAGCCAGCTCCAGGCACCAAGGACAGCTAAAGAACCTTTCATACTCAGTACATACACACCTACAGGAACTTTAAACCGGCTCTTGAATGACTCACATTTTTGTGATACTCTAGAAGTAATTCTGGCTAGCTTGTGTGTCTTTACACACATTGAGACATATGGAAAGCTCTTGCATGGATGTTATACCAGCTACCATCCAGTTTTCACCAGGTGAGATGCACCTGAGAGCTTGTCAGCTGACTGATCTTTGATTAATTTTTCTTTAGGAAAGCATCATATTAAGTGCTTCTTAGCACAAAACAGGGTGGTGCATTTCAACTCCTCAGTTTTAACTGACATCAGTACCTACTGAAAAACAAATTGTCTGTTGTTGGCACAATATCGTAAATAACAAGGATTCAGTTCACTGCCCTGGAAAAGTTCACAGCAGCCCATCTTTTCATGCCAAGATGCTCTCAGTTCAGAATCCATGTGCTGGCTGGTCCACATCATTAGGATACAGATGATCTCGTTTTTTGTACACTCCCAGTACCTGCTTTGTCAGTAGAGAAGGATAACATCAGGCACACATATCTAGCAGTGGCTGGTTAGTTAATCTCTTTAGTTTAGCATGGATTTTAAAATTCCTAATAGCTGATAAAAATAATACTAGAGAATATTATTGCAATCAAAATTAGATTCTAGCAAAAGGAAATCCAAGTACCAGCTTAACATCATGACAGCTTGCAGTATGATCAGAGCTGAAATGAACAATACAGAGAGAAAAACAAGCATCTTGAAATGAGCAGAAACCAAAAAGCAGGATGTAAGCAAATTACTTAAAGTATTGGATTTCATGTAGAAAATTGCAGTATTTGGTCTTTAATCAAACAGCCACAGTCTGGAGACGCTCTCCAAATACATAAAATATGTTGCATAGAGAATGGGAAAAAGCCTTTCTATATGCTCACAGCTAAGATAAAAAAAAGTCAAGATCTGGCAGATGGTAGATTTATCTTTTCCTATTACCTTAATACTAGTAATACCAAAACCTACAAGAACTTGGAGAGGAAGGATAATCTTTAGCAATTTATTTCAGAACTGTCTTGAAGTCTCTCCTGCCACATCTAGTCAAGATGCAGCTGATGGTATCACACTTTGGAAAAAAAAACCCAAGATAAGCTTTCACATTCCACTAAAGGATTTAAATTTAACCACCAGTTTTTCAGAAACCTTCCAACTGAATATTCAGCTTTGGAATCTGTAATCAAAACTGCTTTTTGGCTAATTGTTTTTGATACTGTTCCTGTTGTTACAATGAAGTTAAAGACTTGCAAAGCTTACCAGTTTTACAGCATCTGAAAGCTGGTTTGACAATCACATGTCATGTAAAAGGAAAGAATAAAGCAGATTTTTCTTCCTGCTACTTAGTTTCAAACTGCTAATGGCTCCTGAAAGCTCCAATTTCTACTCCAATGTGCATGCAGATATTAACCTTAAGTGTCACAGCAAAGTTGAAAATGCATATATTTTTTAAATCTCTTCCTATTTTGAAAATGGATTTATTTAATAATTACCTTGCTTCTTTTCCCAATCAGTTTCCCTAATTTCCAAATTATGTGGAAGTTACTACTGCATGGTTAGACCCAGGTCACTGTCCAAACTGGAGGTTATTAACAGAAGGGCCACCAGGGGCTTTGGGGCAGCAGCCTTAGTTGTGTCTGGGTTAAGACCGATTTGCCAGGACAGGGAGAACGGCTCAATCAACACTTACAGCACATGTGCCAGACAGGAGGGCAGCAGAGGCTGCAGCTCACAGTGCAGACTTCGGCTGTGCCAGCCTCCATCAAACCCGTGCTCCTGGAGTGCAACTTTAATTGAACTGATCCCTTCCTCAGAGCTGCAGCATCAGGCTCCCTGTCACAGGCTGAGCAGGAACTGTGGTTTAATGGAAACACATGGCACCTTTCTTCCTTAAAAAAAATCATAATTGGTTGCAGTCTTCTGCCTTTTATCGTCTTACTGATGCATCTTATGTTACAACTGGATGTGCTGCCTCACCTGGGAAAAGGCAGCATGACAGCATTTCATGACAGCATTCCAAATCCCAGGGCTAATCTGTGGGCCACTTTATGCACAGTTTGATCTTCTGGTACCTTCACAGCACAGCAACAACTTGAATGTTTGGGCATGTACCTTTTAGTACCCAGCCTCTGCAATAGATGCAACACCACCACCCACAGAAGCCAGCACACCAGGCAGGGAGGCTGCTCGAGCAGGCACCAAGAAGCACTTTCCATGCACAGCAGCCCAAGAGAATGAAAGATAAGTATTTTTCCTGCACTGAAGAGCTTGTGGCTATAATTTTCAACTAGGTTCATAAACACTTCATCTGCAAAAGAGATAGCCCCGTTTTCTTTTAGCCAGTTATGAGAACATTTGCTCCAGAGAAGCCGAGTCCCTTCTTTACCTCAGGGGACTAAAACTCAGTTCTCTGTGCTTGAATAAAGTACCTTTAGATACACCATAAGCACACTGCTGCACTGTAACTGACAAGGCCTCTTGGGGGCACTTTTATTTTCTCAGAAAGAGATAGTGAGAGTGGTTTTCAGAACCCCTCTTCACAATGCTGCTTGTCTTGTACTCACAGTGGTGTGGCAGAGCTGCAGCTCAGTCTTCTATATGATTAAATAAATTCTGAAATAATCTTGAAGGGCAACTCAAACTGAGTTGCATAGTGGGAAGCTATTTATTAAAGGAACATTTCTGATTTCTTTCACTAATGCCTAAGACAGCTGTACTCAGTGTACACTTGAAATTGAAATTAAGCACATTTAAAGGCAAAACTGAAATCACCACAAATCATTATGGGTGTATGGTAGTATCCTCCCAAACCATCCGACCAACTACAATATATCTACTTTAGTCGGTATATTTACAGTCCATAAGCTGGAAGTTGTTTCTAATCTGACGTTATTTCAAACTGCAGCTAGTCAGGCAAAAAAGACCCCACATGCTACTCTTGCCTGAAAAGGAACAAACCTGACAGATTTGCCCCTGCACAACTTTATTGATTTGCAAATGTTGCAGCCTGATTATCGCTGACCCTTTTTTCTGATGAGCACATGGCTAACATCATGCTGAGCAATACCTGTTACAGGTAAGCAAGTCACAGTAGCAGAGGAAAATATTCCTAGTAAGAGAACCTACCAAGTATTAAACATTTATTTTCACAGAAGGAATAAAGTGCATATTCACAGCTCCTTTCTTTTAGCTGTAAAAGAAAAAACAGACCTTTTTGGTTAAAATCTGATGCAAATTTTCCCCTTAAAAAAGATTCAGAGTTGACACTGTCACACAAAAATTGACACTTCAAAGTTATGAACAAACTAAGTTTAATCTAAACCTAGTTTACAATTGCATCAGATGAAGAACAGTTTCAGTCTTTCCAGTCAACAAATGCAGCAGAAGCTATATCTGTGTCAGCACATAATTCAGTACGATAGGAGTGAATTCACAGAATCAAACAGGTGGTGAAATTTCTATACCTACGGTATTTACAGTCTGGAAATGTGAAGGCCCAGTTTTGTCTGAAGCTCAACACATATGTAGGTGGTTTCAAGCTGCCTGAAAGAAACCACTGCCATGGACCAGGTCACCATTCAGAGCTGGTGGGCACCTGGTGCACACCCAGAGCCCAGGTCCCGGTTCTGAGTTCTCCAAAAGGAAGTGAGCTCATGAGCACCAAAACAGCTTTGAGAGCCAAACCAGTCTGTGGAACATGGGGATGAGAGAGGGATTTCCAAACTGCACAAACTACACTGCTGCCACTGCAGCTGGAGATGTCCCCTGAAGAGAACATATCTCTTAGGATGTTCAGCCTCACACAATGCTTTTAACCCTGGCTGAATCACCATTTCCTAATGAACTGCATTGCAGTATTCCCAGTGGAACCAGATGACAGAATTGTTATCAGCATGTAGAGCAGTAAGCAGCTGTAGCGATGTAATCAAAATTCCAATGATTTTAAAGTTTCATTCTACCCACAGTCAGAATTTTAAGACAGACATACAAAAATGGGCTGCTCAGAAGAACCTGAAAGCAGAACTGCCACTCCTGTTGCAGATGTTCACAAAGAACAGCTCCTTACTTGCAAAGTTAAAAATTCCTTCATATAAAGGGGCACTAAGATACATAAGATGCAATACACTTCAGAAACACAAGCATTTTACAAGTCCATTTTACAAGCCATAATGTCTATTACATCGAGATTCAACAATACAAAGCTTGTCTTTATATTTAAAAATAGAATATAAACAAATAGTAGTTCACATTAAGACAATTGCCACAGCAAAATTTCTCAGAAAAAGTGCTTTACCTACAGAAAATACCCTAAAGCCTACCAAGCAAGCTCTAAAATTCTTCAATTTAGAAGCGGTAGGGATAGAAACAAAAAGTGCAAGTGATATCCAAAACTCTGTCAGAAATCAAGAACCCCATATGTGCCATGTACCTCAGCTGATAGGTCAGCGTCATCTGGGGAATCATTACCCCTAAACATGATAGAGCACACCATTTTTAAAAAGTAACAGAATAGTTGATATACTTAAAAATGGCTTTATTGAAGCTATAACTTAATAAATTTGATATTCAAGCTGTAAAGTTGTCTCACAGACTAAAAATTAATACAACAAGAAAAAACATAAGTAATCAGATCTACTTATGTTATCCAACTGGTAGAATTGAACCTGAAGGAAGCAATTCTTTCAAGGTAAGGAATTAAGACTATCACAGGACTGAATAAACAGAGAGGGAAATACAGTAATAGAGTACTTCACAGTAAAATACCTCTTTATTAGGAATATATTTAAAACTAGCTCTTTACTTCAGGTAAGAAAAATAGCATTCTGACTTTCAGTCAGTGCTGATTCTGGTCATTTGCAACATTCTAAACAGCTAGAAAAGTTATTTGCACCATTGTTGCCCATTAACAATTCCCGTAACTGTCCATTCACTGCCTTTTTTTACCTTGTTCTTAAATATGTTGGAAGAAATCCTTCAATCCGGTTTGTTTAGATCTTGGTTTAAGACTAAGAGACTGACTTGACAGTGACTCAGTATTTGTTATTAGCTCATATGCAACTTTTATGAGCTAATTTGAATAGAACAACATGGTTCAGGAGCTGGACTACAAAGACAGTTGAGGGGGCAACTATCCAGGAAGACTGTGGTAGAACAAACCCACTCTTCTACTATACAGTCTAGTACTGTAAAGTAGCAGCAGTTTCAAGAACTTCTATACCTCTGTATAAGAGAGCACTGAAGAACAGAATATTGGGGTATTGCTATTAAAATTCAAACAACAAACTACTTCATATGTACATTTTTATACTCAGTACAAGTCTAGACTCTCTTGCTATGCTGTAACTTGAATGTTTAAGGAAATTAGGTCATGCTGTAAACAAAGACATAAAACATTTGTGTAAGCTTTACTGATTTAGGAGTGTGTATAAACACCTACCTTCTGAAAAATAAAAAAGCTGTTTAATTTTCTATCATGAGCATATAAGTAGGTAGCATATTTTAAAACAAGTTTTTATCTTTAATTAAAAATGAAATCTATGCATTTCATGAAAGTGTTATACAGCATTTGTAACAAATGCTTTTAGATACCCGACAGCCATTTTTAAAATGAGATATATCAGACAGGGAAAGAATTCTCCAGACAACTATATAAATTTTTGGTCTTGGAATTTCTTCTATCCTCTGTAGCCAATATGAAGCTAAAATATACCTGTTTTAGGTAGACTTCCATTGTGAGACATGTAATAAACCTGGCCATAGCCAAGGTGTTTCAGTGAACGACAGTGTGGTTAACCAGCAGCATCAATAAAATGCTGATCAGAATTAGCTCATACATCATTAATTCCAGGCAAAAAAGTCTTCCACTGTTTTTTTCTGTGGGGATGCTAAAGTCAGTCCACAACATTGGTCGAACCATGTTTTTTAAATGCAGATGGAGATGATAATGATACTGTATCTCTAAATACACAAGTTTGTGGCTGTTTTAAGCAGAATTTTAAAAACATTCAGAAACACCAAAAATAGGCTATATCAGGAAGCAATCTGATACTCAAATAAATAGAAAATTTGCGTTTTAATGTCACATTGAATTTTAGTACATTTCAATCCAAGAAAAAATAAACAGACACAGTAATGAGTACAGGATTATATATATTACAATATGCCTTGTTTAATACATTTGTAGCTTTACGATAAAAAAACCTGAAGGGCAATGGAGTTTGAGCTCATAATTGTCAGAACAAAGCATTAAATGCATTTCTGGAGTAAGTATTTTTATTTAATTTCAAAACCTTAAAACAGCATTAGACCTTGGCCTTTTCTTTAAAAAAAAAAAAATTAGCTACCATGGGGCTACCAAGTATGTCTTCTAGGTTTAAATGATACAGGAAACACGTTTCCCAATTTTACATATAATGAAAGGACAGATGATGTCAAAAACAGCACCTATGGCTAACTCCATGCTGACCTTGACCTAGAAATGCATGTTACTGACCTCCAGAAGGAATCCAACAAATTTTGAAAGTTGTCCATTTCACATGAAAGCAAGAGGAAGGGTTATTATATGCAAAAATATTTTTTCCAACTGTTCTTAATGTGTAATTGAAAACTAAAGGCATGGTCTCTTCATTATAAAAAAATAAAGGTACAACGGAAACTCTAAAGGAAGATATTCAGCTATATTGAAGTTGCAACCCTCTGAAAGGAAGGAAGGAAAAAGAAAATAAGTCAATTAGCTAAGCTTTGTGCTCTAACCAAACTACTTACAGTGATTTTCAATGGCAAAAGCCCATGCTGACTGGGTGATTTGACAGTTCCAAATATTTTTGTAATAATTTTTATTTGTATACAAGGACACTAAAATGATCCAGTCATGCAATGTTCACTTTAAGCATTCTGCATCTCTTTTCCAATCTTATAGCTAAGGATCTTGTTCCAGTCAATCTTGGTGCGGGTCACTGGCAACTGTCGACGTAAGGCCTTGAAAGTAGTGTCCGACATAGTCTGATAGTTCTCACTGATAGCAGTCTGTCAAACACAAAGTCATACAAAACAAAAAGACATGTGAACTAGGATGCCACATAAACATTCAATGGCTCAGTGGCCTGCTACTTCCTAAACAGGCTTAATAGAACATGCTGAATTGAAATAATATTTAATGAACGAAAGCTGCTAGTTATAGATTGAGACTATGTGAAGAAAATTAGTGAGACATGTAATAAACCTGGCCATAGTCAAGGTGTTTCAGCAAACCACAGTGTGGTTAATCAGCAGCATGAATAAAATGCTGATCAGAATTAGTTCACACATCATTAATTCCAGGCAGAAAAGTCTTCCACTGTTTTTTCTGTGGGGATGCTAAAGTCAGTCCACAACATGGTTTGAACTTGAATATAATGCATACTATAGGTACTTCAAAAATTTTTATTAAAGAGTATTTCTTTCAAACTGACAGAACACAGTATCTGAAATTTACCTTATGTTCAAGGCCAGAATTAACATGTATCCACTTCTGCAGAGGGTATCTAGAACAGTTACACTTTTCTAGCTCTGAAATGATTAATTGAAAGAGGTAATGCCTACAGTCATATTTAGCAAAGCTGTCTAACAGAGTAGCCTTCTAACAGAACCTGTACAAAAATTCCACTTAGGGAATGCACTAATGCTTTACTGACATCAGAATTGCTGATACCTAATCATGCAAAGAAATTTTCCGCCCTCAAAAAATTACTTCTGTTGTAATGTTAGGCAGGTGAGCACAATCATCAGAAGGTAGGAAAAGGCAAGACAGAGTTAGCAGCATGTAATCTATTCATATGGAACTGCAATATCTTGCTGATTATAGTATACTAGCTTTGGTTAAGTATATGGTAATGCTATAAATATGAGTAAGAATACAGTATTTGTTTCAACATACCTGATATTCATTTTCTGCAGCCTCTACAATTTTTATAAATTCCTTTGCTGTCTGGGCTTCATTCTAGGAAAAAAAGCATTTGAATTAGGTCTGACATACAGCATAATTCTAGGACCAGCTGGACTATGTTTTTCCTATAGTTATAAGTGATGTCAGTTAGACTTGATGAGAACACTTGACCATTCAGTGGCTAAACCAAAACTGAACATTCATCCAAAAGGCCCATCACACATGATGATGATGATGTTACAAAAATAAAAAGAATATCATGAAGCTCATTAACATATTTTGATTAAGAATTCTACGGTATGATAAAAAGACATATGGAACAGATCAGCGTTTGGAAAAATGACAATGCCCACCCAAGTCTCTAAAAACATGCAAAGTACGAATAACAACATTATGAATGCTACATTTCCAGTACAAATTCAAGAAAACTTCAAGAATATCAGCTAACCCAGAAGTTATAGCAGAATATAACCAAGAAAACAAAACAGATTTGTGTACCATTAAACATTCTGAATCTGGAGACTAAGCTGAGGAAAACACTAGACTTTACATATCTGGTATCCCAAAATCATCCCCAAATACATCTTGCAAAAATTAGGGTGCAAATTTTGTCATGACTGATAAGGATGAAGTCAGAAAAGAAACTGTTTAAGGTGCAAGTGCGTGGTTTTTTAAAAAATAAAATATGTCCCCATCAGTCAGCCTGGAGGTATATTTGCTGAAGTCGTTAAAAGAATTCTCCAGCAGGAAGTGAGGGTTCATGAATTTCCAAATTCCCATTAGCATTGGAGACATTCCTAAGAGTGCTTTTGCAGAAGCTGTTGAAAATTAGAAGTGTTCTTGTCCCATGTAAGCCCTCATTCCTGCAAAGGCAAAGACTTGGAGAAAACTCTGACAGCTTCAACCATAACTGGTTCGAAGTTTCAGTGAAACTGCACCTAACAGCTGGGAAAGTGCTCTTGGACACTGCAAGAGACATCAAGGAAAAGACAGAGAGCAAGATGAACAAATGAAAAGGTTTTGACTTTTCAGTGAACTGAGGATATGCTTTCAAACGTTCTGCTAATGAAAGGAAAAATTCAGAGGTATGAGGTCTTATTTGTCTCAGAGGAAAACAAGGGCTAACAAAATAACCTTCAGCAAAATTATTCACAGCTCCAGCAACAAGAGAATTCTTCAGTCATTTATTTCTGCCGTGCCTGTTAACGGTTTTAAAATGGGTTCTCTGACAAATAAAATAAAGAGGAGTCATTAAGACTGCTTTCAATCTACCTACCATTTCTTCTGTGTGAAATAAGAACTTGTACAGCCTCTGTTCTCTACGAAGCTCACAGCCAAGGTTAAAAACTGGTAACCAGCAGCATACTTGCTTTTGTTTTAGCTAAGTTATGTAAACAATGTTTTCCTACTCATCAGTCTGCTGCTGCTTTACTGAATTTCAAAACATGATTAAGTTTCTTCCCAACAGTAAGTGAAGCAAAACCTATTGACAGGAGAACTGAATCCACATAGCCTTCCCTGAAGCAACTCTTATTTGAATGAAAGACTAAATAGATTCCTTTGCTCCAGGGAGTCAGAAGTAATTTTTTATCTTCAGCTCCAGAAGTGTTATCAGTTGGCACCACAGTCCCCCATTTTTTATGGTGCTATTGCAACTAAAAAGCCAACAAGCCCTGCTTTATATTAACAAACAATGTTCTGTATTGATGAATTGAGCTATTGAGCTAAATTGGCCACTGCTAATCGTTATCTTTAAAATACTTCTACTGTTCACTTTTACAATTTCTCTTTGCCAGCTTAACCTCACAGTCTCAAATTTTATTAAAAAACAGACAGGAAACCTTGCTGTTTATAAATGCCATTATAGACATTATTTCAAAAGTAGTAGCTGTTCATGGTAGAACATTATCAATCCTTAAAAGATACATCTGGTACTATTTCCAAACAATTTTTACTTCTATTGTTTGCTCCTCATTACTATAATAATCCATTTGGCAAGAAGTTGAAAAAAATAATGCTTTAAATAAGAAGCGTGTTATGATTCTCAAGTTGTACCATCTCTGAAAGGGCTTTTTGTACAGAATGAGACACTGACAGCACCAGTTACAGACGGACAAAATTAAGGGAGAATACCCACTACTGCTTCTCAGTTGGTACTATTTGTTTACTGTTTTAGCATACTGGTCTTTTTCCAGTGAGCAAAGGAGGCAATCTCCTAGAGATTGTACTAAAGTCAGTTATTTTAACTCAAACCTCCTTCATATTCAAAAATTAATTCCATAGGTCATTCTGCAGACCAAAATTTAAATACAACAGAAGTGCAGGAAGACTGACAACAAGCTAATTAAAGCTTTAAAATCAAAGTTAAAGTAGCTTATATAAGCCACATGTAAGCATACATTAATTTTTTTAAACACTAGCTACATGTTAAGTAGAAGTAGTAAATATTACATATAGAATACCTGTAAATTTGAACATTACTTCCCATACACATAGAAGAAAAAACTTCTCTAAACTTCTGAGCTTTTTTAAAGCTTACTTCATACTAATTAAAAAGTCACTTCAGTATACCCATTAAGGTCTTTAAAGGTCACTTACAGACACTGTTAGAGAATCTTGTATGTCTTTATGGCTCACCAGCTGAACATTACCATCTTCATAATAGTGAACCTACAGAAAATTAAACAAAGAACCTCATGTTAAGTTTTACAGATCAACAACTTGCAGGAAAATCAAAGTGTTGTGATATTTATCATAGTAAGAAACCTATACAAATCAGTCAAAACCACGTACAGAATGTTACAAAACAAAAGCAAATAGGAAAACAAAAATAATGCAGAATGTACTATTTTTGAGGGGGAATACTGAAGAGGCTAGTCTGGAAACATAATTTGTGTTGATGTGCCTTAAGTAGTATTTCAAGCAAAGAAGTTTAGGTTTTGGTTAACATCCTGAAGATGACAACACCTTATTTATGTGACCTTACTAGAAACTTTTGAAATGAATAGACTAAATCATTCTAAACGGTGAAGACATATTTAAAATTAGAATAGTTTTGGGAAGGTTTCAGGATACTGTGAAGTTTTTCTGCTTCCCCAAATTGTCCTATTTTCTAAGGACAGTGCAACATTAAGCTTCCCTTTCTAGCTCTGTCTGGGTTTGATATTTTCCTCTATTAGATAGGTCTCATAACAAAAGCTGGTATTTATCTAGACAAAGCAGTTCTCAAAGTTAGATAAAAAAGTTGATTGGAATTATTTATTCTTGAAATGCTGTACCTATGGAACAGCTTCCTCGATTATTTTGCAGGAGAACACTAAAACTCTACCCAAGCTAACTTCAGTACTTTTAAATACAGTTGGGAAAGATAAGAAAATGTTTAGTTTCTAACAAAACTGCTGGAAAACTTAAAAATCAGGAAGCATATATAAAACTACAAGTGATCATTAACAATAATTGCTATAGAAACTATGCAGGTCATTGACATTTAAATAAGCATCTTTGAAGATTTTTTTACAAGTTTGATAAAGTCAAGATAGTCAACATAGCTGATGTTATGAGAAAATGAAATATTTGTGTCTCACCCTATTACGTAACATAACATAATTTTGAGATTAATGCAAAACAGTATAATTCCTATGCATTATGATCATATGTGCAAAAGACCCTCAACTTTGTAAGTAACAGAAAAAACATGACACACAGTAAAAGAGCTGTAATACCACACAAAGGAAACGTTTCCTATATGAGTAAGACATCATTTCCTGTGATTCGTCTTAAATTATTATTTTGCTTATTGTCAAATACTTGTTTTGGAACAAAAGGTATCAACCTAACCACAAAAGAAGTTTCTTTTCAAATCAAACATTGCTGGGTAAAACCTCTGCCAGTCTTTTTCAATTCATTTCCTAAAAGATGAGAAGTGCTTACTCAGTGCACAATTCTAAGAACTCCCAATGAAGCAGCAGAACCCAAAAAATGTGTGTGTTCCCCCTTGTCCATCACAATTCACTGCAGAGAGCCCAAACCTCCCCTATGCTCTGACCAGCACAAACATCTCATCTGTGTAACTGAGTCATATTCTTGGCAAATACTCAGACCTAAAAGCTTAAGAGAGGTGGAGAGTCAAATCTAATTCTAAGACGTGCTACATCTTAAACAAAATATGAGTAGTAACTGTTCTGTACTATACCTCACTGCTGACATCCTTCTAGAATGCTAGGTCTGGGTTCAGAAGACTACAAGAAGGAGGATGTTTATGAACAGAACCTCTTGGAAAGGTTAACTAAGGAGGGATGAGAATAACAAATTATCTAAGAGATAAAATTAGCAATCAGTACACTTATCATTGTTTTCCATGCACAGTTGGAGCACGTTAAATGCCACAGGGACTTAGTTTTAGTAAAAGGCTCTGCTGTTGCTTTTCTCTTTACATATAATTAAAGAAAATTAAATGGAAGAGATTGTGACAATTGAGCATCTCCTACACCAGAATTACAGAATTTAAGAAAAAAGGAAGAAATTGCACAAATTATCTTAAAAATACTGAAGACACCTGAAGATAGCAGGTGATGCTGCAATTTCCCCCAACTTATTAATAAAAGGTCTTATCAGAAACAGAGCAATAGTGTATTACTGTCAAAGATTTTGCAAACAACACTGAAATTTCAGTACTCTAAAATTATACTAATGCTGTAGAGACTTCATTTTCTAGAAAAATATTTTGCTCCTTAAAAAAAAATTAAAGTGCTTTTTTTGTTTGTTTGTTTTGTGAGGTGAAGAGGGAGCACTCCCACATACTCTGAAGAAATTGTACACAATTTCTAAAAAATTAAAACTCAGTTCAAAATTCCTTGGTGAAACAAGTAGTTTCTACACAAGCAAAAAAGTAGAACTTTTCATCACTCTCCAGAACACAGACTTTAATGAATATAAATAATGTCTTGATTAATTCTGTGAAATAGTACTAAAAGACAAAATCATCTGGTGCCCAAATGGAAAAGCTGATTAGAACCTGAATGAATTCCTCATTCAGACTAATTTTTTTGGCTGCTGTCCTAACCTTTCCAAGAATTAGGTGGACACCTGCTTCCTTGTTCTGGAAAACTCTTATGACATTTAACCAAAAGTACATGTTGTGGAGAAAATGCCTTGCTCCAAGTTGGATTTAAACGACAAAGTCTTGAGAAGCCTAGAAGTTACTTAACGTGCTGCTTACCTAGACTGTTGTGATCTGACAACATAATAATGGCTTTTCACATTTTGACTATCATTCCAAATGTTGGCACCGGCATGGGAAAGCAGATTCAGGGCCTGCTTGCTTGAACAAGCTACCTCATCCTAAAATAATATCCTAGCCTCAGGCTGGAAAAACATTCCTTTGCATCTTCCTTCTGCAGTCATCACTGAGCAGTAAGGACAAGCAAAACTCATGAGAGCAAAAAAACAGCAAGAAAAAGAAACTTGACTCTGTCTTGTTAAAAAAAAAATTAAAAAAAAAATAAAATAAAAAAGTACTACACAGAAAGTCAGACTGTGTTAAGTTTCTAGTCCCTGATCCCATAACTGTTTCAATAAACTGCTGCAATGTATGTGTACACATTCCAGGGAACCAATCCAGGAAGTCAAGTTGCTCTGCCTACCACATCACAGACCTCCTTTGCTCTCAAGACTTCTGTCTGCTTGGAATTCCTCCTTTCTGAATGCCCTAAAGCCAACAGGAAAGCCAAATTCTGAATGAAGAAGACAGATTCAAATAGTTCTGATAGTGGAATTGGTGAAACCAAAGGTTTCCACCTTTCTGAACAATATGATAACATTAAGAAAAACCCATTATCAGTTAAAATGGAAAAAAAAAATTCTACTTCAGAACGGGCCTACTCTCAGGAAAGGCTTGTCTCACTGTGAATTCAACAGGAAATCTAAGATGTATATGCCTAGCTGAGGTGAATACATGTTCTCAAGTCCTCTGAATCACTACATTCAACACATATTTTATGCTTTTAAGGGTTAGATAAATATGCAAATTAAATCACTAACACTTAAGTGAATGAGCATTGCTGCCTTCCTTATTGGGTCCCCATTTTCCCTTAACATATTTGATACACTGGCCTGAATCTCCCTTGATAATGACTGGAGACTTTATGGCTCAGGACACAGTTTGAGATAAGCATACCTGAATTTTCAAGATGCCAGCCACTTGAGTGGTTGAAGGGGTGATTGTAAACTTCCATTCTGACCTCCAACGGCCATTCCTTAAAAAAAACCCAGTAAAACAGAAATTGGATGTCACGCCACTGGTTATGAAAAAAAAAAATCCCAACATACAAAACTGTCAAAGGAAACCACAGAATGAAATTTGCAGTGCAACTACACATGCAGAAAATCTTCCCCTAAGGATTCAGCTTCATAATCAGTCAAGAACACAACAGATCAGTTTCCTGCAATATTTGACCTCAGTTTTTGATGTGAATTAAGGAGATTTATTATTAAGGACCTTTTAACAGGAGGACTTGACTTCAGAAAATACCTAAAGCCTCCAATGTTCTTTCTTTCTTGTAGTATTAGTTAGGGACTCACAGTCAATATTTTGTTTCTAGGACCTGGATGACTTGCTAGATCAGCCAAAGTCACGCTTCACCTCAGGCTATCAAAAACTTGAATGGAAGGAACATTAAAGTAGCAAGACTTTCTGCTCGGTTTAATCGTAACTAGGCCTTTCAGCTCTTCCAACATTTCCCTTCCAGGATGATTATTTCCTTCCAGCTTCCTTCCACAAATTCAGAATCCTTGCCAAAATGCCTAAAGGGTGTTTCAAACACCTGGAAAACAGCACGGTGTAGTTTCACCTGATTTCTTTCCTGTAAACTAGACATTTTCTTATTTAAATATAAGATTAGTGGATTAGAAGGTTAGTACTATAGAGTTGAATTTAGAATGCACTGCAGAATGATTTGTCTTGTGTTTGCCTTAAAGGAGGAAAGAAAATTGATACTATGTGTTCCAATACTGCTAATGTTAGGTGTAGATTCCAGCGCATTCAACAAGGGGAGAGAAAAACATAAAATATCAAAATTAAGAGCTACTAATGAATCTATATAATCAATCACACGTCTTAGTAACAATGGCAATCAACTATAAAGCCATGGGTTATTATTTCAGATAATATCCAAATTATCAGTGAAAATATAGACTAAGACAATTCAGCAACTTGTTGGCATTGCTAAGAAAACTGAAAGGGTTGCCCAACTTAGTGACACTAATACAACTAGTAGCCTTATAGACTGACCCACTGATTATGGGAAAGCTTATATGCTGGATAATACCTTAGGTATAATTCCAGTTTTTGAATGCCAGGGATTCAATTGCTAACTAAGAGATTTGTTTGCTTCTCAGCCACTCTGTGGTTCCTTGAAGTTAAGATGACCACAGTGTTTCTGCTCTGGGATATCTTTTTTGTCCTTAAGTTGCTATTAAAAAAAAATAAAGTTCAGAAGGATTTTTCTGAAGGAAATACTCTTAAGACAAAAACAATACCATTACTTCATTTAGCTCAGCTGACTTAGAGTGTTTTGTAAGAGATTAACTTTCCTCCTCTTTAATAAGCTATCTATCCCTACTATGTTGATACTATTTCAAATAATCACAAAGTATTTTTCTTTGGTATATATTGGTTTTCTATCAGTAGGCTAACAGACTTCCAAACGCTTAAAAAGCTGGAACACCTTGAGAATAAGTATTGGCTGTGGCTTGGGCTGGATAACCAGCCATACAGCTGGATAACTGAGAATTTGGTTAACTTGGAATCCATTCCTCCATCTCTAAATCTCCCAAACCAATATGCATTTATTACAGCTTGCTAAGAACAAGAATTAAGAGTCTGACTACCCCTGAAAAACTCTTAAAAACATGGCCAATATTTACCCATACTTTATTTTAATAAAGTATGCCCAACCATAACTTTTAATAAAGAAAGCTTTCAAGAAAAATTTTCTACATCTCTAAAAGGCTGCTGTATATCTCTTTCTCTTCTTTAAAGACTATAAAATTAATTATTTGGAATAAAAAAATTCATTCATACTTCCAAACTAAAAAGAAAACCAGTACTATTTCAAGTTACTTCTAATATTGAAGTAAAACATGCAGACTTAACTAGTCAAGTTTAAGTCAATAAGAAAAAATATTTATTAGCTATGCAAATTCAATAAAAATCAGTGTACTGGGCCAAAATTTTAACTCATACATACTCATGCTGAAATTATTATGGATATATAATATCCACCTTCAGTATCAAAACCTGAATATTTCTGTACTTCCATTCATTACCTGTGGGATTACTAATATAAACTGCAAGCCGATGTAAAATAGCAAACCAAATAATGAAACACCTTTCTTCTGAAAACTGCATATATAAGCTATCTTTAGGATATAACCTCTTTAACCCATTCCTGATACTGCTATATTTTATGTCAACTCTGGCTATTTTCCTGTATGGAGCTTTCCAAAGTTCACTTCAGACTGTGGAAAACATCATTCAACCAAGTTCAGAAAAAACACAAAAGCAAGCTGCGGTTTTAAGAGTTTATTTCATCCAAAATCGCCTTTATCTGTCTAACCCCAAAACTGATCACTTAAGTCCCACCGTAAAGTGATTTTTGGTCACCTTTCTCTGAGAAATTCAAACTAGAAGGAGCTGTTTTTATCCTGCCAGTCACAAAGGAAGTGAAACAAGCCAAATCAACTGTGTTAGGGAAGACAGCCATGAGTATTGGTGTCAGCATGATAAACAGGAAAATTAATCACATGTCATACGTGTGATATGGAATTTTGCTAAGTTCTGCAAAGGACATGCAGGTACACAGTCTGCCATTTTCCTTATCAAAAAGGAAGAGATTTCTAGAGTTTTGGAAGCAAAACTTGTGAGTGGAGTGGAGGGAGAAGGGTCCCATACAAGACAGGCATCCACCTTCTTCTCTGAACTAAGGATTATCAGTGTAATGGCACGCACTCAGTTTGCTATGCTTTACTGTCTGTGGATCCATACAGAAACTTACCAAAAATTTTTTGCTTGAAACTGATGGCTCTCTATGCATGCAATAATGGTTTGCTGTCCATCAATTGTTTTACCATACACCTTAATTAGGAAAAAAAAAATAAGAAAAAAAAAAAAAAACCAGAGTCAAAGTTTGAGTAGACCTTGCTCAAATGGCTTTGCTATCTGGTTCTACTATTGTTTACATAAACTGTAAAATTTCATTTTATAACCATTATTGTTATACATAGCATTCTGCACATGTAACAATAACATATTTATTAAAATGCAAAAAAAAAAATTCTAAGATTAAAAAGCCTGAAGGTAAATCACCTTAACTAAATTTTATATATTAAGAACTCCTCTTTCTACCACTACAGGAATTCAAAGTCAGTGACTACTGAAACAATAAATATTTATTACCAGCTGGGTTTCAAGCACCAGCTATTGTACCAACTATATGACAATTTAAGCCCGTACAGAATAGCAAAATGGGTGGGTTTGGTCCCCTGTTCTGCTTCATCCCCTCCCAAATCAAATACTACTAAAAATTATTTCAGCAAACATCCAATCTGGTTTCCTTTACAGGAACTGGAACTCATCTGGGAATCCAATTCCACTTCTTAACTCAGCAGCTGATTTACTTTTTCCCCCTTAATTAATTTTTCTGTCACATCAACATAAAGCACAGAACAGCTATCAATAGATCAGTTTGCTGAGATTTAAATAGTCATAGGGCGTGTAACAGCAAGCAAATACTATTTTAGTCCAGACTAAGAGGTTTTATTTTAAGAAACTATCAGAATCACCAATTCTGGTGGTAAGAATACAGCATTTGGATATATAGGAGATAGGATGGAGCAAAACCAGTTTGCTTTACTAAGACAGTTTTGTCAGTAAACCAAGCCAAGGTAGAGGTTCCTATCTTACAGAATTTTTCTCCCCTTCTAAGCAACAAGCCAGCTAGCCAGGATCAACCTGCAGTAGTACACAAAATGTCTAAATGCATTAAGAAATTTAAATAAAAATGCTTAAATACAGAGGTAAATCTTCAGTATGACCTGCAGTAACCACCCACTAATAATCCAATAGCTAAAACATTAAATTTCTGAAGCTTTCCTGCATTTCTCATGAACCCCCAACAGGAATAAATTCTTTACAGTCTAAACTGCCTGTCTTTCTGGTTTACAAATAGCTCCCATTTAAAATTTATATCTATCTATAGTGGGATGGTGATTATGTAATTTAGCACTTACTGTGCAGACACCATTTGGATAGTGTTCCTTCACATATGCTTTCATTGCTGTTTCAACTGAATTTCTCCAGGACTCTATGGCATTTTCAACTTCATGGGGTCTAGGATCAGTAGCCTCCTTTCTTAAGTGATCAAATTTAAAAGAAATCTTGTTCTTGGGATCCAGAAATTTTCCATTTCCCAAATCACCGTGTTCTGTTATCAAAACCTGTATTATAAAATTTAAGTTAAAATTTATTTCATTTATATTACATAAAATTTATTAAATCATAAAATTAGTTAATAATATTTGCTATTCAGTAAAAAATAAAAAAAGCCATGCCAAATCTAATTATATTCTGCATTTAATGGGAGCTTAATCATGCCCAAAGACTTACATTTTAAACAAAATATGCATACAGCAAGAGAGAAGGCAAGTATGATATACTGCCTCAGAAAAACAAATCTTGAATCTTACCCTCATACTGCAACAAATTATGCAAGACAGAAATTCATGACTTCTACTACTAAAGATGGAGCAAATTTTTTTTACAGCTACAAAACACTGAATTCAGCAAACACAGACTAAAATGTCAAGCCCTTTAGATACCCCTGAGTGATTGACTTATGGGACTGGTGCTGGTACTACCGAAGGGAGACTATCTCTATGTTTTGATAGGGAAGATGCATTTCTTTTAATTTTCTTGCCAAGAACTGTTCCAATACCATCATCTTTAACGGTTTAAGATTGCAAGTATTTCATTGTATTCATACCTGTTCGTCGTAACCGTCAATTTTTACAGGAGTAAACTGGTCCAAGTTGTACTGTGCAAATGCACTACAAGAGAACAAAAGTCTGCATCAAGCACCATCTTTTTCCTTGTTAGCAGTTAAGGCATCTAAATAATAGCTAATAATCTGGGCGATAATGCATTAAAAACTGTATCAATGCTTTACCTAGTAGACCAAAATTCTTGGAATCACTGTGATTCACTCAGTGCTTGTATCACAGATTCCAACCACCATTACACAAAAATTTACACTCAGAAGTAACCTGATATAGACAAATACCTAAGCTTTGCAGTAACCCATAGAAACTGGAGGAACAGATGAAGTTTAAGTTCTATAGGGATCTGACCTACTATGCCACATATCTCTACTCTTACAGAAGAAACTAATTTTGGCATGAAAATACAGTAGGCATAATGTTCTGATCAGAAGTAGGGTCTAAGGATGCAGTATCTTACAGATGTTCAAGTAACATGTACCATGAAACAGAAAATAAAGTTGCTCTAATCATTAGGATACAATACAGATCTCTCCTCTGCCAAGAATTTAATCTTGATCAAAGATGCCCAACACACACAATAGGGTTTTACTTGCCAAGCACACATCTTTAAATGAACCGCTGACTGATTATGCAAGTCCTATTGAAAAAACATCTTGTTTTTATGCAACTGACATTTTATGCAATTGATGTGACATCTGATACTTACTGGGCTGCTCCTTCCCTGAGAAGATTGTCATTATTAAGCAGCAACCGAACATCTGAAAGGAGGTGTTTACAACATGTAAGTACAGTTAACTCAGAAACTTGTTTCAGTCACATAACAAATGTCAACAGGCTGTACAAAACAAAAAACCCAAACTACTCCATAGCCACAGAGACTACTAGGTAGGAAATTTATTGCTTCATATTTTATAATTTTGACTGAATAAAATGAAAATAATAGTATAGAAATTGATCTCTTCCAAGAGAATCTGGCAAAAAGATAAAAGCTGTATTCTACATGCTCTAGGAATCTGTCAATCTAGTTTTTAGAAAAGCTCTGAATGAGAACAGCATAGAATTCTACCAAGTTTCCTTTAAAATGTGTATTACCAACTCCATCACACTATATTATTGTTACTGTATTCTGATGACACTGATATGGTATGCATTGAACTTACTGGTTTTTAAGCCTTACCCTTTTTAGTCTCATTCCTTAATGACACTTACTAGGCAGAGGATTATACACCACAATAGCTTTTCTCCTACCACGATACAAGAAACATATGAATATAGAATAAAGTCAATCTCTCCTCAAAATTATTTAACATTTATTGTGCAGCAAATTCTTATTTATACTTGACACTACTAGTCACTGTTTTAATAGCAATTTAATTCACTGGTCATAAACAAACCAATCTTTAGTCTTGCCAGAACATATTAAACCTCTTTAAATACTTCCAAGGTATCATTCAAGTGAAAAGAAAAAACAATCTGGAATATATTTAAGGTATTTTTTTCTTTAAAAAACAAACAACCAAACCCTCCTGAAACAAACCAAACTCCCATACCCAAACCAAAACACAAAATACCTGAAAGGAAAAAAAAAAACCTCACATACTCAAAAAACTCTACACACAACCAATCAATCAACCCCACAATTTACAAAATTGGAATGAAAAGCTTTCTTTTAAAGAAGGCAGCCTGAATCTCATTGAACATTGGTCAGGCATTTGTGATCAAACGTTTGTTAAGTGTTTTCAAATGCATTGTTATTAAGCAGGTAGTTGCAACTATGAATTAGCATAACAAGAAAGTTTATAAGCAGTAGTACTCTAAGAAATTTTACTCATCTTCAGAAAGCTGAGTTCGTAAGCTGCTCACGTCAAAAATGAAGTACTAACTGATTTTATATAATAATCAGCTGGCCACAATTTAACTAAGAACAAGGTACTTGTAAAAGCATTGCATTCTTTGATAAACTTAAGCTCTCTCCAGTCTGACACTGTCTACAGATTTAGTATACTAAATTCACTTTTTGACTTAAATAGCTTTAAAAACATTTGTAAGCCACAACTATAAAGCCTGCCTCTTTATACCACATGTATGCCCAAATATCTTGATGACAGACAATGATTTAAAAACAAATAAAATCTTAGGTAAAGTTCAGACAACAAGAGTTGAAAAAAGTTTATTTTAAGTTTCCTTTCAGTTTACCAATACAGTCAGTAAAATGGAGTGTGCCCAGAATTTTAAGTTTAGAAACGTTTGGAGAAGATTAATATTCTTTCCACAACCGGCATTAGGCAGTAGTCTGTTGTGTATTCAAGGTTAAGTATTTGTAATGATATTCCTTCTTAAAGAAAAAAATTAAAATAAAAGGACCATTTTCATTTCAGCTAGTTTAATTTTTGTTGAAAAATATAATTGTCTATCAAAGATGAAAAATAAGAGTATGTGTCTTCTAAACAGAAACCCTTGTAACTGTTAATTCATGACACACTGAAAACAGAGACAAAGCTCATTTTCACATCACAAAGAAAAGCAGTACTTCCCTTGTTTTGGATTTAAACTTCAAGCTGTCTTGTGACTGCAAAGCTTATTATGCCCAGCTACAAAACCAGCCCTTATAGCAAGGGAGCTTCTACATAAGCTACATGAAATTCAGGAGAATAATCAGCAACACAATTTTGGATATAGATGCCTTAAATGAAAGGATAGACCAGACAGATACTCACCATTGAATACCTCATTGAATTCCCCAGGAGGAGCATGAATTATGAATTTTGCTGCTATACGCACCTTAAATAGAAAAACAATCATGTGGTTGTATATACTTGCATTAATTCCTATTCAAAGCAGTTATACATTATGTCATTTTAACAGCCAGACATGAAATTGTACAACCCCCACTGTTTCACATATTTGTTCACATTATTTCAACTACCTAGTCTTTATTAAAAACACAGACTAGAAAGTTCCACCTCTTCAAGCAGAATAGAGATTATATGTGATGGAAGCAGATGGTGAAATTGAGTCATTCGTGTTTTCTATTACTGGCAAACAGGAAAAGATGAATATAACAAGTAAGATCGATAATATAGCCACAATCTACGTCAACTTTCAGTCAATGGAGGCCTGGGAATCAATACAAAATCCAAAAGAGCCAAAAACATGATAAAGATGCATTTGATCTTCAAAGCTTCTCCTCCAATTTTACTACATATCATATGGTTCTATCCTTTGCAAAAGGTCCACACTGACAGATTAAGCTGAAAATCACTGCACAGACATTAAAGCTTGTAATTTTACCTGCATCTACCTAAGTCTTCTTAGTACCACAGTACCAGCAGATAAAGCTAAAAAAAAAACACCTTGAGATCTTAACTAGTAATTAATGGCCTTCACCCACAACTTTTTGCAGAGAAAACACAGCATAAACCAGTATTTTCACTGAAAGTATGCACACACCTACCCTGGCTTTCTCTCTCCTTCTGCTTGCACAAGTGCTTGTACAACAGCACAGTGAGCAAAATAAGTAAAGTTATTGCTCTTTTTTTCAGATCAGGTCCCTGAGCTGGTTCACTGCACACCCACAGACACAAGCGCTTGCAAAAAACCCACAAAAATACTCTCCAAACGTGAAACAACTTTTAAACTTCTCAACTATTACCTTACTTGCAGAATGTCACTTAGTGGACACACTTTCATTCATTCTTTTTCCCCCTTGCACTGTTAAAGACACCCATTATAAAAATTAACTAAATATTGGTTCCCTAACTTTACCTGGCAAAAGTTCCTATCCTTTACAGTTATCCAAGTTCACCAGACACTTAAAGCTCTCTGGCATTCTCAATATGGTGTTGCTCTTCAAATACAAGATACTACCTGAACCAGAACTTCCCCTTCCAAAACCTTCTATCCTGTATCCATAGAATAAAGAGCTGGAAGATTCAGGGTCTGGGAACACCGTTTGAAATTAAGGTGTTTGAGAAGCACATATTTCATTAACAAATACCTAAAAATAACCAAAGAATACATTACATTTACACATTTCTTTGTAGTTGAAACCATGAAAGAACTGTCTGAGCATGCTAGAGCTCTTAAACTGACAAGAAAACAGCTTTTACAACTGAGGGAAGGTAGCAATACAGCCAGTGTTTGGACACCTCCTTCTTGACAGGGCCCAAATTTCAGACAAGGGTCTCCAGGAGAGATGGTTCAAGTTAAAGTGTTCCGGGAGAGCACTTAGCTGCCTCATTAGCAGTGGTCAACTCTCATGAGATCCCATGAGACCAGCCCAGGCAGATTTCAGATCACTAACAGCACAGACCATTCAGAGCTGGATAACAAAAATGGAAAAGTTGTCAGTTCCCAACTTGCTAACCTAAATGTTGCATTTTGGATTGCAGACAGCCTTTGTCTGCTACCTCAAATATCTACCATCAGAACTCCTCTTTCCATGTAAACATGAATTTGCATTATTCTGAGATAAATGCCACGGAGTTCACTCTTCGCAAAAGAGAGACAGAGAGGCAAGAACACCTTCTTCTACGGCTACTTATAAAAGCAACTTGGATTGTCTCCTTTGAATTAAAAGAATGTAAATCTATCTGCCTTACCAGCATTATCTGAATCACCAATCCGCACACTCCTCTCCCTCTTGCTGAAGTCAAGGCACCATACTCAGCTCAATGCTCAAGCCAAAGTAATATAAAGAAGTGACATAAAGCTAATCTACGGCATTATTAAAGTGCTTGTGAAGGAGAAGGTAATTTTATCGAATGACCAATTGTGCTGGTTTTGGCTGGGGCAAAACTAATTTTCTTAACAGTTCCTGGTAGGACACTGTGTTTTGGATTTGTGCTGAACACAGTGTTGACAATAAATGTTTTTGTTGTTGCTGATCAGGGCTTACACAGCCAAGGCCTTTTCTGTTTTTCATACTGATGCACTGGTAAAGAAGTTGGGGGTGCATGGGAGGTTGGGAGGAGACACAGCCAGGACAGGTGACTCTAACCAAGGGATATTCCACACCATATCAAATCATGCTCAGTATACAAATGGGGGGAAGAAGGAGGAAGGAGTGGAGATTTTGGATTGATGGCATTTGACTTCCCAAGATACCGTTACATGTGATGGGGCTCTGCTCTCCTGGAGATGGTTGACCAGCTGCCAGCCCATGGGAAGCAGTGAATTAATTCCCTGCTTAGCTTTGCTTGCGTGCACACCTTTGGCTTTCCTTATTAAACTGTTTTTATCCTGTGAGATGTTACATAGTGATTAGTGTCATTATGAAAATACACCAGGGGACCAATACAAACAAGAATACTGAATCCAAAGTAAAGCATGGACACGAGACACAGGAAAATCTCATGGTTTCATTATATTTGTTTAAATCACTTTGCTGTAAATTGTTTTTTTTGTTTTTATGTATTTTTATTATTTTGTCACTATAATCATGAATTGTATCCACTTTTACATACAAGGAAAACACGGGCTTGTGTGGACATGAGCAGACTTGTTACTGCTGTTACCCGCTTGCTAGGAGTGTAACCTGAGAACATGTTCAAGCCTTGTCCAAACCTGGCGGGGGCTTGTAGCCACTGCTGCTTGAGTCCTAGCCAACATGTTCAAGCTTGCACCCCAGCACAGTGGGCATGTCACAGCAGACCAAGAAACTGCCTATAAAAGGGGCAGTGACCAAAGGTGAGACGGACGTGTTGGTGGAGCGCAGCATCCCTGCGTCCCCAGCGCTGCCTGCCTGTTCCTTATCAACGAACTAATAAATTGTCTTATCGATTGACCAACCCGATTGTGGTGAGTAATTTATAACAATCCCATGAGTTTTCCCACTTTTACCCTTCCGATTCTCTCCCCAGTCCCACTGGTGTGGCAGTGACTAAGTGGCTGATAGGGCTTGGTGGCCACATGGGGTTAAACCAGACACCAATTAATAGGGTGAGGGATCAGCCCTGAAAAGCAAGTGTTTAGTTGTGTTATTCCAGCATGACTATCACCAGGCTGACTCCCAGCTCAAGATGAAGAAACATGATTTTTTGATTCCTTGACTTCAGGTGAACAGGACTGCTTACCCCTGCCAAGTATTTGTAATGTTTGGTAATATAAATCTGGTTTTGCTTATTTTTTTTCACTATCAGTAAAAACTATTCTTATTAGTCAGATTAGCTACGTTATAAGTAATATTAATTCAAAAGCATTCAGTAGCAACAGATGTCCTCAGGATAGACCAGCCCAGATATTACATTTTACAAGTAAATTCAATTTCTCACTGATAGTTTTTTCAGTGTGAAAATTCATCATGAATGACAATTTTTATAGAACAGATAAAACACAATCACCCACATTTGCAATTAATACCTCAAGTATAAAATATATTCATGTTTACAAAAGCAAAAAATCTAATGTATTTTCAGAAGTTGAGAGTGTGTCAGCTAGACACACTGTATTTTGCTAATTTGCCTTTGTGAAGCCAATTTAAAAGTAATCCACTTTCCTTCATTAGAACTGGAAAACACTTACAGATTTATTGCCACTGATTTCTTCCAGAAATAAATGCTCTAAAGGAGGCTTTTGTTTTTCAAACCCAGACTGATACTGAAGGATAAATGAACGCACTTATATGAGCCCCTACGAGATGAAGATCTCCCGCTTTTGCTCAGCCTCTGGCTCAACTATCACTTGGAGAAGCACAATAAACAAAGAGATAGTCCATATAAAATATGATGTTCATGGGCAACTAAAAAAAGAGAAATTAAAAATGCACATAACTTCTAATACAAAGTGACAGGCAAAAAGCTAAATTGCTCTTTAGTCAAACTGAGATAGGAAGTTGTATCTGCTGAAAACAGTTTTAAGAAAACTACCTACTTGCATTACAGTTGCTACCAATGCTGATTATTCAATTCATCGAGACTTCAAAAAATTGATTTGAGCAAGCCAAAACAGGAACATCACAATATCTTAAGAATCCAAATGACAACAGCTTTTTTCCATTCAAGAGAACTTCACCTTTACACACAATACAAGCAACTTACACACGGATCAGCAAGTAACAAAAAATTGTTACAGTTGACTCTTCCTTTAGAAAACTCAAAGACATAAAATACCTGAAGTTTCTGGACTTACTACTGTAGTTACTCCCAAAACACTACTTAAAGTTTAAGACAGTGTTTTATTGATGTAGATTGATTTACAGTTTTCAGCTTCAAGTCTTCAGAGTGGCAAGAAACTATAAACAGCAGACTTCACTGATCCAGAACATCTGATCACCAGTGGTTTACAAAAAAACAACTTTTATCACAAACCTATGTAGGGAACCATGCATTTTCTATACTAAATTATTTGAATGCAAAAACCCCTGATCTGTATATGTTTTTATGAATCGTGTCTTTGTGCAGGTTTGAGTATTAATTTGGACAAATCATAAAGAAGCTGAGAGCAAGTTTAAAAAAGAAGTATAAATACTACTTCTGAAACACAGAAGGGAAGCATTCCCCACTGCAGCCACTCTCTTTATCCAGTTTTCACATTTACACCACTCTCAGTCTTGCTTAAATTGAAGTCTGCTCTCAGCAGGTAAGAGCTAGCAAGATTTACTTTCACAATTCAAGTGAAGCCAAATGCTACTCATCACATCAGTTAAAAGTTTATCAAACCTAGAAGCTTATGGATTTTAAAAAGTAAAACTATTTCAATTTAGGTAAAAATTCATACAGAGAAGCCTAGCAAAAGAGAAAAGGACAGGATTGTTGTATGTTATGAACATAATTATTAGGCATTATGCTTAATTCTTTATTCTGCTAGAGATTAAAACGGTCTATCAACAAATGCCTACACTCAGTTACAACAATATTTGCAGTTTTTGGACTACACAAGCAAAGAGCAATGTAGTAATTTACAGAACGGTGGCAGTTACACTAAATCTATCTTTTTTCCATACTTCTGCCTTTCACAATTTAATTTTTCTCAATGCATGATACCTATCAGACATATAGAAAAATCCTGCTTCTCTATCTTTTCCAGCCTAAGACATTCTGAAGTTTATGTTATGTTTAAGAAGTTATATATAGTGGCTTCAAACGGCCCGAGATCGCTCTTCCTGTTGCTGGCACATGAGAAGTGACACTGGTTGGAGAAGCCCGACCTTGTGTGCTGTATGTGCCTATATATGGTCAAGGAGCGCTGCAGGGCTCCGCAGTGCCACTGCCAGCTCCGCCAAGGCAGCTCGCTCCCCGGACGCTGCTACGGCACTTCGAACAGTAACAGAGCCATAGTACCTTCCCTCTTTCGTTCTTCTTCCCCCCCTTTTAACTCGACTGAAACACAGTTGTATTTGCTAGGCACCCGACAGCTCACTGCTTCAATCAACGTCCATGCTGCACAGAAAACACATGCTGATAAGCAGAACGCTGTGAAACCACATACTCACTCTTTCATTATTTCAAATCCAGAAATTCAGCTGTGAACTCTCTGCAGCAAGGAGACCCACCCCTTCCTCTACACTCATAACAGGTTAAAGTTCAATGCTCCACAGCAATAAAAATGAAATAGTGAAATAGATACTAAAAGTAGTTTTTACCGAAGAAATTGCATGAAAATTTGGGGGGCGGGGGGGAAGGAGAAAGAGGAAGGGCATGCAAAAGAATCCCATAGTCATTTCCACTCAAAGACAACCTTGTTGCTAATCACAGGGGAATAAGAAGAGCTTCCCAAAGTTAGTTTTATCACTGTTACACAGCAGGCTCAAAGCATTGTACATCATGAATTTACATTCTGGATTCCAAAGGGTACCCTTGCTAGCTTTCAACACACAATAAATCTCCCACTCA
>WBND01000888.1:33139-63999 GCA_013398595.1 Tychaedon coryphoeus
ATCTAGCTAAAGAATAGCTTTAGAAGGTGGAAAGAAGACAGCAACCAATTTAGCTGAAAAAGAGCTTTAAATACTTATTGCTTCCTGCTGTTGACAGTTCAGTGAGGCAAAAAAAGCCTTCAACCAGCTGGACAAGCTCTGAGAACAAAAATGTGAGAAAGAGATTGTCCCATGTCAGCAGCAAACTGCCTTTGCAGCATCTCATGAAACTTCACCACTCCACCATACCATGGGTATAACTTCCAACAGCATCCCAAAACATGTAACATCTCACACAAACATGGAACAATGGCAGTGACTCTGGTAGAGAGGGAATGAATATAAAACTAGTGTTGCAACTGCCTTCCTACCAAGCTCAACTGAAAATTCACTGTAGTATCCAAATCACTTCTGCTTCTAGAAGAGCTAAGGAAAAAAACCCTGCAGAAATGTGGTTCTGTGGCACAGGAAAGGAGGGGCACATTCCATACCTACGGCTTTGACTGAACAGACATTTCCTCAATTGTAATGCTTAAAGCTGCATTGCATCTGGAGAACATGTGTTTTCCTCAATTATTTTTAATACACAAGTATTTAAGAGTAATAGTACTAATAGTGGTGCAAAAAGTAAATCTTACACAACATGTGGTAATTTAGCTGCATTCTTTCTACCTGACTTGAATAATGAGATTAATTTTCACAAAAATAACCACTTTGAAAGGTGGTGGATGCTTCACTGTAGGGCCTTTCAGCACAAGAGTATCTAAATACCATAAAAGCCTCCATCTTACAATGACTTCACACACCACATCATATTAAGAAGGATTTAAAAAACCCAAACTCAAAACAGGACTCCTGAAGGTCATTGTATCAGGTACAGATAGTAAAAAGGAATATGAGAGCAATGGATGTTACTTGGGTAATACACAAGACTAACCACAAAAAAAAAAGAGAAGATAAATCCCCCCATGTTATTTTGCAGCTACTTTTATTACTCCTGAGTATATCATACTGGAAACCTTTTTATTATATAGATTTACATACAGCTATTTATGTACATATTGTGTAATGTATATATATACAACTATTTATAATTATATATAAATATATACAATAGCAGCCAAGCAACTGCATACTTAGCTTATGGATTAGATAAACAACAGATAAGCAGCATAAAAACCTATTTCCTTGCTAAAGTCATTCACTGAAAACTGAAAAAGTAGTAAAATTTTACACTCAATGAAAAGCAAAAGCATTAACTTGTATTTGAGAAGTAAATGGTATAAGAAATGGATGGCTAAGACTTCACAAAGAAAGAAACCAACAGTGTCATCTCCCACTGACAAGACATCCTGTTACAGGGACATCAACACATGTGATCCTCAGTTGCAGCATTGAGGCCTCTCTTTCTCAGTAGTCTTTACAAAGTGGTATCTACTCTAAGCTAAAAAGCATTTGGTTCAGATTTGCAAAGTAGTCTTCTTCTGCAAATCCCAAGCTTTTAAAGTGATTCTTCCTCCTACCCCAAGATCATTTGTTACAATGAGATACTCCAAGGACATTAAGCCCAGATTCAATAGGAGTGGGGAGAGAAAAGGAACATAACAGAGCTTGCTCTATGAAAATTGATAGAATAAGGTACCATCCTAACTGTTATGTCTCTCCCTCCCAATTCTAGTGTCTTACAATTCTCTCTAAAAGTTACCTATTCAAGGTTTTAATGCCTTCTGTCAAGCTAAGAAAGTATTTGAAGTATTTTACATTTCAGAAGCTTTTTTACTCGGGGACTAAAAAAATAATTGCGACACACTCAAAAACCTGCTCTCGTTTCTCAATGAACACGTTAAACTCCTTTACATCCCACTTCCAAAACCCAAAAGTGAATAGTGTACAGGGCTGCCTGTAAAAAATACATGGGTTTGCTAAATAATCCAGTTTACATCCTATTCCTATTCTTTTCTGACTGCCAAAATTGAAACCAACCGAAAACTGAATTTCACAGCAGAACTGTAGGCTGAAGACTGTACTGGGAGGGAAGAGAACCATATCTATTATATCACAATGTGTCCAGTTCCATCACTGCATTTGCCAATAACTTGTTCTATTATTTAATTTTTGCTTCAATTAGTTTCTTTTATCTACTTGAGCTATGAGGCTTCCTAGGCAGCAAGTTTCTGCAAAAAGTTTTGAGAGTACAAAGACAGCAAGAAGGGGGCTTTTGATGGTCCTGAGGTGCCACTGTATTATGAGTACTTCCTAACATGGTTCAAGTCATAATCCCCAAAGGGTACCTGATTTCTTCAAACTAGTACTAAGGAAAGAATATATGACCTGAAGTTTTAGAAATCATTGATCTTTTATTTATAATAACAGGCTTCATTTGTATTCATCTTCAAGCTTCAAGTAGTTACTTTTTAACTTGTCAAAAAGGCAAACAATTTTGCTTTGCACAGTAACTTACTGTGGAGGTATATAGTAAAAGACAAGCAGCAATGTCCATAAATTGCAACAATTATAAATTAGGAAAAGTTCCTGACCATGGGCTTAAACAAACATTGCAACACCTCACCCAGAGAGCCAGTACAGTCTCTGTCCCTGGAGATATCCACAACTCAAAGGGCAAGTCCCTAAGCAACCTTATCTAAGCTCACCCATTTTGACTAAGCAGCATTTGAGTTACCTTCAGAAATTTCTTCCAGCCACTATGACTGTAGAAGTAAACCAAGGTATTATTTGCAGTTACACATACAGTACATGATCACTTCTTCAGTTTTTAACACTTACCCAAGGAAGTGATCCAAATATCTATACTGCCCTTCAATCTCAATGGTATTGATGCATTGTTAGTTAAAAAAAACCCAAACACCTAACTCAAGGCAACACACTATCTTCACACACATTTTCATGTATATCCTGAGATGGACTTGAAAATCTTAAATCTTGGAAGGCCTCCAATGTTCAAAATTACATGTCAGTCTGAAAAGCACTCCTAACTTCCTCATTCTTACTAAAGAATTTCATCAAAATGTTATCAAGGACACTTGCAAGACTTTTAAGTCTTTAAGTTTACTTTATAGATTACAGTGTAATTATACCCATAAATGGTTATTCAAACACAGCTCCTACTCATCTACAGTCTCCAAATCTCATTTGATGCAATTCTGAAAGTCAGAATTCTAAATTCCTTCAAAATAAGCAATGCAGAGCACAGAAATTGCTTTAACACATGTAAATTAGGAAAGTAACATTTTTTCTGTCAAAAATTCTGCTAATGCTTTCAAAGCAGTTTTAGGAAAAAGGTTTATATTTGCATTGAGACAAGTACCTGAGCCTCCCACACTGGTGGGCTTGTACATGTAAGTGCAATCTGCTGTCAATGTATTACACCTTAAACACAACATTACAGGTGAGAGATTCAGTTTATTGGCATAGACTTTTCATTCCAAAGCACTGACATAAAAATGGGTTTTCCTTAATCTGACAAAACTATACTGCAGAGTTTAGTTTAACTTTCTTACGTAAATTAGGTGTCAAAACCTACAAATCTAACAAGTTACAAAGTTACCCAATGCACCAGGAAATACCTGGAAGCCATCCAGACTCACTTTCACAAATGGGACTACTTCCTCATTGTAAGAGAAATTTTCTACTAATCACACGGATAAACCCCATCTCTCCGAAAAAGTGAAACTACCGTGATGCAAGCTTACTGAAAGAGGTGTACTTCCTTTTTTAAAACAACAGTTTGACAATTCCCATTTTTATTACGTTCAGCATTTTAAGGAATGCAAGAGGTAATTTAGTATTTAAAAACCTAATGTGTTGTCCTTTCCTCCCTGAAGGCATCCTGATTTTCTGAGGCTTTATCTCAAGTCGTACACAGCTATTTAACTACTGTGATTCGTAGATTCACATAAAAAACAAAAAAAACCCAACCAAACTTACAGAAGTCACCAAAAATGGACTAGCAAGCACTAGTTTTTTGATTTAAATAGTTTTTGAGCTGTTTTTCATTTGTGCCGTTGTTTGTAAATGAGTATTTACATTAGCAAACGCAACTTTTACAGTAAAATCAGTACCTTTCATTAATTATGGCCTATATTCATGTAGATAATTCTACCTTTAATATTTTTATATATGTTTATCAGTTTATTGTAGCTACAGGTAAGAAAACAATTTCTAGATAAACTGGAATAAAATTGAACTGCAAAAAAAATTGTTACTAGACTTAGACAAAACTACTTCAAATATCCTGTGTACATAAATAGGTTTTGCATTCAAAACTTGTTAAGTGATAATGCATTATCTACAGGACGAGTGCAGAAGTGATGACTTTGTTGCTTGAGAGTTCAGGGCTTGTAGATTTCCACCTCTCACACCCCACTATTAAATAAACTGAATCAATAAACAAACCAACTTATGTTATTCAACATACCTAAAAGCTTCTGAACTTTCAGCGACCTATGTGAATAATGCAGCTACAAAACACTGTGGATCACAAAAGCTGTCTTTAGGACTGAAAAATCGCTGCTCCTGGATGCTAAAACCAGTAACTTTCACTGGCAATGGTCCAACTTCAGATCTTTGGATCTAGACAAATCTTACACACTTTATTTGCTACAAGCAGTCCTCGATTCTTTTTAAAAAAGCTTGCTCAAATTTATTGTCACATTCATTGCATCACTGATAGAAAAACAAGGCTTCAAAAATCTCTTTAAAAATGTGAATCTAAGGAACAAGATTGTGTTCAAAACCATTTATGCAATCTTGAACGTTGAAATGCTCTTTCTGGCTCTTCTCCTTCCTTGGTTTTAAAGATTCTTTACCTGAGCTATAACAATCTGGTTTGCCATTATTCCAATTATGCCCGTTTCTATATTCTCAATTATCCAAACACTGCAAGTTTTAAACTTGAATTATGCTACAGCTAAACACAGTCATCTTAAATTTAGCAATAGCAAGGTATATGGAACTGCCTACTGCCTTTGCAACACTTAAATCTTTGGATTAAACATGAAGTAAGATATGAATCAAAGACCTTTCTGAACTTGTCCTATCATTACATCACTCAATCTCCTACTTATTTGTGCTCATACATGATCATTATAAATCAGACAAAAAAAAAAATCTGTTATTTGGTTCTCCTTCTTTTCTCCTTGAGTTTTAGGAGTTTCAAGGTTCTAGTTATGTCTCTACTGAAATCATCTACAAAACTACATCACCACCATCATCTGCATCAGCCTTCAATACTATCAGGTCTGTATCATGGAAGGAAAGTACATAAAGGAGCAATGTGATTATTTCTCACGAAAATCAATGTTTGCCTCTCTGCATCTACTCCTGGATTTATTTATAGTCCCAAGTGGATGAGTGAGAAGGGTGTGCTTGTCAAATGCCATCCAGCTGATTTTTTTTAAGCTCAGTAAAACTGAATACTTGAAATAACATTTTTATTGTACAAAGATGGCACAACTTAATGCATCAGAAATAAAATCTTAAGGTATCTCATGTATATCGCCCCATGTGTATTTCCATGAGTTTGCAGTGCTACTCATCTTTGGTTTCTTAGCCAATAAAATATACTATCAGGCTTGGAAAATTCCACTGGTACAGGACAATCAATTTTATATGGGACTGATAGAGAAATCAATTTAAATTTACAATGGATGAGTGCTCATTCTAATAATTTATACCAAGGCAGGAAGAGTCTCTATGAGTCTCTGCACTCATTTTTGGAGAAAAAATGAAATTAGTGAGGGGAAGAAAGTTCAGAACTTAACTTCATCCACCACAAAAGCACAGACAGCGCTTCCAAGATCATACAGAGACAAGATAAAATTGTCATTCTGTCTTTTACTATTTGACAGGACAGGAAGCAATGGGCACAAAATGAAACACATGAGGTGCCATCTGAGCACAAGGAAACACTTTTTCACTGCAAGAGTGACCAAGCACTGCCACAGGCTGTCCAAGGAGGCTGTGGAGTCTGCATCCCTAGATTTCCAAAAGCCATCCGCACATAGTACTGGGCAGTCTGCTCTAGATGACTCTACAAAATTATGTCAAAGGATCCCTCCCAATCTTAACCATTCACTGATGGGAAGATAACTTGTAGTCAAAGAATTTGCAGCACACCTTCTGGAACAACGTGCTTGATTTGTGTTACTTGTATTTTCTAAAAGGGGCTAGAAAAAATACAATTACCACTTATACTTCTGGATCACATTACTACTTGTATCAACAGAGGGGTGGCATTGAAATGTGAATTAAGTAGAGGGAGGCAGAGTTTTCAAACCTCTTGGGAAGAGGATGACAAGATCTGGGTGCTATGCACCCCTAGGCATACCAGTGCATCTCTAGTTATAAAACGGGGTCAAACAGGAAATCTGTCTTACTGTAACCACTTTGCTATTTTACACATTCTTCTAACTTCAGGTAAGTTTGAAACATCATTTATTGACGCCTTCCACATCTGAATCATCTCACAACTTCCACAGACATAAAAATACAAGGTTTTAAAGTGGAAAGTGAGAAAGAGCATGCATTACATAAAGGCAGGAGGAGTGCACCAGCACCATGTACACATAACACCACACCCTAGCTCGGAAACAGGCAGCTGCCGTAAAGCTGGATCCCACACAGGATGACAAGGAGCAGTGATAACTGAGGTGTCACAGAACATCCTGCTCTTTTTGAGACTTTTCTGGAAAAATCTGCCTTAAATTTGAGTTTCCAACTGCCAGAAAAGAGTACATGGTACATCTCGCTAACATCTGCTCCTTGACCTCACACTTCCCCAATTACTGCCTCCCAGCAGGAAGCAAAATAGCCTTCCTCATTCCCACAGCTCGTTCCTCTCGTAAATCACAGGTACCCCGTCTCCTCCACCGCCTGCGGCGGTGCCTGGGGACGGCAGGCCGGGTGTTTCGGAGCAGCCGGCTGGCACGGGCACGGCGCCTCGGGAACGGGAAGTGGAGGTGGGGGAAGGGAAAGCCCTTCCGCGTCTCTCCTGCCTCTCCCTGCCGGCCCCGCGTCCCGCACGCCGGGCAGGGGCGGCCAAGGGGACCGGCAGAGCAGCGGCCGCCGCCCCCGCCGGGCCCGCACCGTACAAGGCGCGGCGGGAGATGCGGCCGGGCCGGGCCGGCCCTGCCCCGGCCTCCCGCGACCCTCCGCCCGCCCCTCCTGCGGCGGGGCCCGGCTGCGCGGCCACGCTGCAAACTGGAGCCCCGCCGGCTCGGAGGGACGGAGAGGGCGGCTCGGCGCGGCGTACCCACCCATCCCTACCTTCTCCTCGTCGGACAGCTGCTCCTCCAGGTCCGCCATCTTCCCGTCCGGCTGCGCCCGCCCCCTCCCGCTCCTCCTTCCCGGCAGGAAGGGCGGGACCCGCGCGCGCCCCGGGCGGGGCGGAGCCTTGTGCGCGCGCGCGGCGGGCGGGGATCCCGGGCTGGAGGGGCGTGTGGGGAATGGGAAATGGGGGATCCCGGGCTGGAGGGGCGTGTGGGGAATGGGAAATGGGGGATCCCGGGCTGGAGGGGCGTGTGGGGAATGGGAAATGGGGGATTCTGGAAGGATTTGAACAGCACCTGGAATTGTGGGCAGCCATAAGTAAAACTCACAAAATCAGCTTGGTTGGAAAAGTCGTCTGAGATCATCGAGTCCATCCTCTGACGAACGCCACCTGTTCAACTAGACCACGGCCTCAGTGCCACTTCAGTTTCTTCTTAAAGAGCTCCAGGGACCGTAACCTCCCCACCTCCCTGGGCAGCCCATTTCCATACCTAATCACCCTCTCCGTCAAGGAATTCCTCCTGACATCCTAAATAAAGCTCCCCTGGCACACCCCTTGTCCTGTTGCTGGTTGCCTGGAAGCAGGGACCGACCCCGCCTGGCTACAGCCTGCCTTTGGACAGGAGGAGGATGTCCCGGTGTCAGCCCCGCTGTGGCAGTGCTCAGTGTGGGTCACTGGATGCTGGGGCTGCGGCAGGTACACGGGGATTTGGAATAATGACTTGCAAGGATTGCCTCTGGGCTGGTGGTTACTCTTTGGTAACATTTAAAAATGCAATTTCTTAGCATCCAGCACAGTGTACTTCACCTTGTTATGATGAACAAGGAAAAGCTGATCGTTGATGGGAAAATCACAGGTGTTGGGATATACCTATGTCAGTCATGTTTAGTGATGTGAATGTAGCTTCAAGCCAAAGGATCTTGTTATGCTATGAAGTTCATCCACATCTGTTTTTGTTGCATGAGTATTTCTGCACAAATGCTGCCAACATGTAGTAGAGCAAAATATGCCTATATCAGTAGAATTTTTCAGGGCTGTTACTCTAAATACTATGAGAGGACTGTCACGTGAAAATGAACGAAAGTGAAATTGAACAAAAAGTTGTTTGAGTTAAATGTGGGTATTATAATGGCGCAAGGAAAGTAAGTATGTAATGAAAACAGGTACATAAAAATAAGTAAAAATAGTTAATGTGTAGGTTGGACAACATGGCTGGTTCAGGACAGTTGAAGAAAGATTTTAAATACCTGAAGCCATGAAGGATAAGGATACTGGAGTGTATTGGAATGTAAAGTGTATTTATGTCAGGAACAAGACAAATGACAACCAAAGCTAATTTTTAGTAAGACCATTGCTAGCTTTAGAGTGAGGTATAGAGCTAAAAATATGTAGCTAAGGGATATTTGGGGTTTGAACATTTTACATATATGATTTGGATTCAATAATAAAAGGCAGTGGTCTGTGGCAGGGAGCAGTATTGTGCAGCATTCAGTGTCATGCAACAGTACTTTATAACTTCCAGCCAGGAGTCTTAAGAGTCACTACCTGAGGTCTGTGAAATGCTCCTGTTAATTTTTAACACACCTTGGGACTTGCCAGCTGGGGGATATTGCCATGGGTGTTGCTTTATTTAATATATATCAGAAAGATAGTTCAAAAAAGGTAGATCTTCTCCCATAAATGTGGACAGTTTTCTTCTAAGTTAATACATCTGTCTGTTGGATGTACCATATTTACACCAGATTTTTCTTGGAAGTTTGCTGAAATCAACATGATGAAATGAATAATTCAGAGGAGGATGGTGTAGTCATCACAGAAACTGATATGAATCTTCTCAATGATACCCTCACAGATACTTTACTGTGACCTTAGGACTTAATGTGAAATGAATAATCATGGAGAAAGAATGTGACTTTGTGACTTTGTATTTTGTGACTAAAGTATTTTGGAGTGTTTGTGTGTCTTCTCAGGAGTAATATGGGAATTTCAGAGGGATTTTAAAGGAAGACTAAAAATAATCCCAGAGATGCAGAAAAACATTTCAGGATATGAGGCTTAAGGATGTCAAGACTGAGAAGTGATTTTGGATATAGCACTGATGCATGAGTTAGTTTGGAATTTAAATGTATCTTCTATGAAGGCATCTATCTCTGCTTGCTGTTTTAGATTGAATACAGCCAATTTTCAACCATCTCATTTATAAAATTCATATTTTTTGTGTGTCATTATCTCTACACATTGATCAAAGGCTAATTTGCACTACAGTCACATACAGAACAACAAAATATCCTATTGCTTACTAGGTAGCTCATGTTTTAGCAGCTGTCTAGTCCTACTCTGTGAAGCTCACCATGGGCTAGCAGATGTGTCTGATGGGCAGCATGTGGTTTAGTGATGTAGTGAGAGAAAAATTAATTAATTATGAAAAGAACTCACCCGTGTCCCAAACAGCAACTATTGAGTTTTACTTAATCTGATCAGACATAGTAGATTACTTTGTCAAGTACCTTGCTATTTTGTTGTACCGCTTCTGTAATTTTTTTCTGTATTGACTCTGTAGAGCCAGACCCCTGGCCCTTAAGTAGCACTGGGAGAGAGAGCACAGAGCTCCTTACTGCAAGGTCTCCCTGCTGGGCTACCAATATGGCTTGAGAGAAGTGCAGTTTCTGTGCTAAAGCCATCCTGAAGATTGGCAATGAGGTGATAGGGCATAGTGGTTAATTCAGCACACTTCTGTCCTTCTGTGCTGGCCCCCAACATTGGGATAAACAGTGCAGAAAAAAATGAGTTATATTTTCATTCTCCTTCATCAAGGCAGGGGATTGACAATTTATCGATTACATCTGCATGGACAAACTCATGAGAGGTGTATTTGGGGCCTACTTCTTTAACCTGGAGGGTGTACTACACTCTGTTTTCTAGGACAAGGATCAGCTCTGGCCAAGCTCTGAGCCTGGCTCAGGTGGTGCTCCTGGCAGTAGGAGAGGAGGAGTGCTCAGAAAGGCAGGGCAGCCTGTCCCTGATGCCTGCTCCTTTCCATGGAAAGCACCTTCTTGCATCCTGATACTTGTTGGAATAAATCCACATGTTCCTGTTAGTTGATAGGAGACATACTCCAGTTCCTGAGATTCCCAAGTATGTATCAGATCTTAGGGCCTTGGGAATAGTCTACCAAATTGCGTCTGTGTGTTTGGGGACTTAGTGTTTGCAAACGTCTCAATTTGCTATTTGTACCTTAGAGATCCTTAGCAGCAAAAGCAAATAGGTTTCTTCTAGACAAGTTGAGTGATAAATCCTTAAAATAGTGTTGGAAAGAAAGCTGTGACAGGAAGAAGAATATTGGGAAGTATAACTGTGGAGCAAGCCTGAGACTGAGCTGCCTTCTTAGATAGCACTTAGGATATTTTAGACCCTAATGGATATTCAAGGGAATGACTTAGTAGCCCTTCATTTGCTGTGGAGGTGCTTCTTAAAATCATGGAATAGCCCAGCTTGGAAGGGGTCTTGAAAGATCAACTGATCCAACCTTTTGTGGGAAATGGAGCATAAATGGGATTTCTCTCTTTCCAACTGAACTTTCCGATTGCCCCATCTTGGACATTGTTCCAGCTAATGTTTGTTCTCACTGCAAAAAATGTCTTTCCTATAGTAAGATTTTTGTTTGTACCTTAGAGTTTATTGTCATTTGGTTTTTTGCTCATCAAGTTCATGGTCCTGCTTACTGTGGCATTTTTTAAATTGTTACACTACTCTTTATGCTTTACAACCATAATACTTTTGCAAATTTTGTTAATTTTGACCATATTTTATGCTTTTCATAGAGACTATGGATGCAATGAAAAACTGGATAGTTAGAGGTTTCTATTTTTGGAAATTTTCTCAGCTTTTTTATCCACCCCATCCCCTGCATGAATAGAAAGTTATATCGCTTGCATTACATAATTAAAAGTCAAAGTCTAGTATTTGCCTTTCTTTTGACATGTACCCATGTTTTAGGAAGTAGATACTGATGTTGTTACTTAGATTTATCTTGAAATGCAGGCCAGTAGTTCACTTTTGTGTTTACAACAAGATTTAGTTCTCCAGTAAATCGAGATGCTTTGAAGCAGAGTGGAATTATTTATTTGTGATACCAAATTTTTATCTAGGGATGGAGACATGCAAAAGGAGGGTGAAAAAGAGCATGCATTGAGCATTTTAGAGAAGGGCAACCAAAGAAAGGAGATACTCCTAGATCTTGTTGGCTGCTACTCCAGCTCCAGCAGAGACAAGGGGGTATGAGGGCAATGGTCAATTGTGCAGCAACATCTGCAAAGAGCTGATGTGAACAAGAAGATAAGGACGAGGTGCTGCATACTGAACCATCTACTTTTGATTCTAGTCAGTCTCCAACTAGCTTTCTGAATGAGCAATGCTTGTATATTTTCACATTCTACTAATTCTGTAGCCGGTATTCTTTGGACATAGGGGATCTGATTGTAGGTTTCTCCAAATGTATTAGTTATCTTTACTGTCTTATTATGTTAGCTTTTTAAAAGCCGCAGTGTCAGCTATTAAAATGCTGTCTATAGTGGCCAGCTTCTTTTCTTTACCTGTCCTTTCACTCCTTGAATGTATTGTTTGATAAAATTGTCAGACTTGCAAAAGGGCTTAATCCAAAATTCCCTGAAGAAAGAATCCTGCTTTCCAGCTGAAATGTAAAAGGAAATACTGTCAAGCAAAGACGATTAGTGACTTCTTATAAAATGTCTTTCATTTCAGAAAATCTTCTCTCAATTCTGATGCAATGTGATAAGCAACCGAATAATGAAAGTGTATTCTAAAAGCGTTTTTGAAGTTAGCAGTGCATGATGGATTGCTAGAACTGAGCAAGTTTTGGGGCTTAAATAAAAACACCAGAGTTTGCAGGGAAAATAGGGCAACTAGAGAAGTTTTCTGTAGGATTGTTTACAGTATCTATGGAGAAGTTGCTAACTTAATCTGTGCTAAAGTGCTAAATATTTTATTAATAAATTATATCATAGCTATGTGCTGTGATAGTACTTTGGAAAGAAGAATATTAACATGTCTCTTTTACAGCCTTTTAAAAGAAGATAAATATATTTGTTATAGACAGTTACAGCTAGAGGCTTTCAAGGAGAACATTTATGCATTGCAAAGAGTTCAAAGAATAGTTAGGGACTGGAAAATGCAAGCAATACAATCTCTGATTAGTTTTATTAACAAAGAAAACTTCTTAAATGTTTGTAGGTACTTTTGGGGATTTCAGAAAGTTGTTAATCGTATGTTTTGGTGTATTAGAATACAGGATTAATGGCTAGTAGTTAAAACAGGACAAATTCAGGCTAAAAATAAACTTAATATTGGTTGTCAGAGCAGTTAATTATGATTTAATGATTTAACCAAGGCAACAGTGGCACTAGCAATTTTAGAGTAAAGACTGACCATTTTTCTAGAGGACATATTCTCCAATTCAGCAACGACTTAAGGAGTCTTGTGGTGTGTTGCAGGAGAAGGTAGCAAGGAATATCCTGAAGCAATCCTTCCTGACACTGTATGGCATGCTTCTCTGAGCCCTTTTCCTTTTCAGCATCTGATGGAGAGAAACTGAAGTAAGAACGGAAGTGGCTTCATGGAAGAAATGAAGAAGAGAGAGGGTAGTATAATGTAATTAACTGAATCCAGCAAGAATGGAGTACAAAAAGGAGTGAAAAAAATGTACCAGGGAAAATTACTGAGGGTAGAGTGGGTATTAATGAAATGGGGAATATAATGGTCAAATGAGTCATCTGTAAAAAGATTTAGTTGAGTATTTAAAGTTGGATTATTGGGTAATACTTTTGATACTTAGATGATAAACACCTGAGTCTCAGCTCATGACCCTCAGCTGCAATCAACAGGGAAGCACATAAACACTCCAAAAGTGAGATTAATCTGACCTAGTTAAGACACTTAGGACGAGATTATTGCCTATATGAGTTCAGACCCAGCTGTCTAAATATTAGGTACCTGTATTATGACAGCCAAATCCCCTTTTACTGTTAGAAGATCAAAAGGAAAGAAGGTGGTGGACCAGTGAGGGGGCACAAGAGCTAAGGGAAAAACACAAGGGGCATCTGAAATCTAAAAATTAAGGGAAAGGAGAGAGGACTACACCTGTAGTTCAGCACTGCTCTGTGCTCCCTAGGGAAGCTGTACTCAAAGAGGTAAATCACATATTTGTGCACAAAGGACTTTGCACCAAGAGGGCTGTACTTCTGTACTGCCTTTATTGCAACTCCTACTCAGACATCAGGAATGCCATATCAGCAGCTATTGATAGTATGGAGATAGAGCAGGATTAGGATTAACAATGGAAGAGGGCAGGTTGGGGATTAGAAAACAGACCAGTGTAAGGGTTCTGTAAAGGCTAAAGAGGGCCCTTAAGATAACAGTGTGCCTTACAGCAAGTCCAAAACTTCTCCAGCCTGAACCAGTCTTGCTCTCTTTTGGTGCACCTATTTGTTTGCTTTTGCTCTGTACCAGGATAAATTGAGAAACCAGTGGGAGAAAGCAGAACTGAGGAGAACACTGCTTGTCTCAGCCATCAAATTGTTACAGGAATAGAACAGTAGCTCACAGGATTTGAGCAGCCACCTGATTTTGGAAAGCTCCATGAGAAAATGTAAAAATTCCTTTCCTTTCCTCTCACTGAGCCTGGCTCTTGCTTATATTTTTAGTTATTTCTTTCTAAAAAAAAAAAATGTGTAGTTTTCTAGCTGGATTTATTTACTTTTGTTCTAAAGGAGACATTGTTTGGCAATTTTATTTTTCAACAGGAAATGGTAAATGTGCTGATTTGTTTAATGAAGTTGAGATTCACTGTAGGAGTCCAAATTCCTTTTTTGTTTTATTCTTTGTAGAACTGAATGTCTTATGTAGATAAAATCTCAATAAAGATAAACCATTCAAGCAGATGTGAATGAAGAGCTGAGACTTTCTGGGCTAGTGCAGAAAGAATGCCTCACAGAATCAGTGGTACTTCATGCTGCTATACAGTGGTGTGGGGCCTTAGTTTTTGATCTTGTGAACATATTGTAAGAAATATGTAGGAAGAGAAGGTTGGATTTGGAAGTAAAATAATGTAATTATATTTTTGAATGTTGGACCTCTGAATGATAAGCAGCATAAGCACTTGAGCACACTTGCTTCTGACTCAATAAAAGTCCTGAATCCTAAATACTTGTGAAAATTAGGAATGTCCAAATGTTCATATAGGAGCATTGCTTCTTTTATCTACTTTTGAAACAGTCGCTACGATGTTTATTGATAAAACCACACTGATCTATTAAAACATGTTTGTTTTGTTTGTATTTTTTGGTTTAGTTGTTGGTGCTGTTCTGCAGTGTTCTGTTTAATCAAAGACTGGTTAAGACAGTGGTGCAATTTGCCTGTAGCAGTCAGGACTCACCTGTGGTCTTAGAGCCAAGATCTGCTTCCTTGGGAGATCTGTAATTTCTTATCACTGCACTGGAACACAGTGAAACCCCATTAGATGTAAAAGATACTGGAAGATGTATCTTGCCATTTGACTTTAGCAAAACTAGTTCTATATATGACTGTAGAAATTGCATTGTTCTCAATTTCCTGTTGTCATAGAAATTTGACACTACAAGAGAGCCAAGATTTCACCCACATGGATTCTGAAGTTGATGATGACTGTGGATCAGGTCAGGTAAATTAACTGAGCAGGAATCAAGGAAGGTTACAGATAAATGGGCAGTGTGTCTGAGGGAATGCTAAGTTTTATATTACTATACATTGTCCCAAGATAGCATTGAACTTGACTTAAATCCCCTACATTTTCTTATTCTGAGGCCTCAATTTTACACTTAATTTGGTTTATAATGGTACAGAGGTCTCAGCTGTGATCAATTTCATAGGCTTCATGTTGACAAACTCTTACTGAATTGTTTAAAAGGAAGAATTTACACCCCCTCCCCTAAGTATTTCCACTGTTGATTATCTTGATGGGAATAAGTTTTTTATTAGATTAGCAATTCTATTTACTCCCAAGAAGTTTGTAAAAAGGAAAAATACTTTTTGCTGTTGCAGTAAATTGGCTTATAGAGATCGTTCTCCCTCAGCTCTCATGAAGACAATTGACAAATGTCTAACGCAAACCCAGAGAAAATACATCCCACCATAATGTCCTCAACAACCCCCCAAGGAATAATTTTTTGGTTAAGAACAACAACTCAGAAAAAAAGTAATACAAAGATTAAAGGTCTGATTTTACCAGTTTCATTTCTCCAAGCTCAAGAAATGCACAGAGGAGTAAATCATTAAACTTTCTTCAAAAAAATGCTGTCATTTTCTTCTTTGTGGTGCTTTGGAAAGCATTTTGTATGGACTAACTGGGAATGGAAAACCTTAGAACTGTAACTGTATTTTGGTAGTAAGTAATAACTCACTAAAAATGTTTAATATCTGGATGAACTATTTTGAACCAAAGAAAATGCTTTTGATCCTGAAAGGGAACAAATTTTTATTCCACATGTGCTTTAACCAGTTTTGCAATTTGCAGAGAATTGCATTTGCTACCTGTGCCTGTTTTACCTCCTGTTACTGTGCTATAATGATATCCCTGGCTTATACATATCAGTATTAATCTGAGAGAAAGCCTAATTCTTTCCAAATGTACATTCTTTTCAAGTGGTAAGCTCAGGCTTTTGCAATCTGTGGAAAGTTAGTGCAAATACTGTGCTCCACTTCCTTCCTCACAGTAAGATTTTGAAGTTCTGTTTTTAGTCTCTCGTGTCAGATCAGGATATGCAGCAAAAAAAGACGTCTCATGTCTCTGTTGTGATGTGTAGGATAAAGTGATGAAGAGCTACAAGCAGAAGTGAGATATCTAGATATGTAAAGTAACACCATCTAGTGTGATGAAGAGGGGTCTCTACTCTCCCTGTTACTTGTTTTTTGAATTTTTGTGGCCGTCAAATGTAATTTTTTAGGGAAAGGGGGAAAGAAGAACAGCAAGGTGCCTTTATAGATGTTTCAGGTTCAACACAGGACAAAGAGAGTGTTCTTGGAATGTGATGGTAGCAGAAGATGAGAGTTTGATAACCTATGGAAGACCTAGAAGGAAAGATGGTGGAGGTGGTAAGACAGAGGTGGACCACTGCCTTCCTGTGCTGCCTGCTGACATGATGGCATGAAGAGCTGTTTCTAAACCTGGTTGAGTTTGCAGAACTGCAGCAACTGAGTCCAGCTTCCTCATACAACTTGTGTCATCACACATTGTTTTCTGGCTGTCCCCTTGTGTAGTACATGATGATTGGACTTGCATGTGTTAATTTCTGGTAGTTTTAGCTCTTCATTGCCACTTGTTTCTGGGTTTGGCTTTACATTTAGTTATGGTCTTCGCTCTGAGCCACATCAGACTGCTGATTCCACCCTTGCTCACTGCCTTGTCTGCTGGAAATTCTCCTGGGAGCCAGGGAAGAAAGTGAAGACCTAGGAAAGCAGGGGAGAAAATGGAAAGGTGGGGAGAAAAGGGAAGCAAAACTCATGTAATTTTTTTCCTTACAGCATATTGCCCTTCACAGTTTCCATGCAATATAGCCTGTCTCTTGCTGTGGGCTGTATTCCAGGGAAGGATTTTTCAAATAGTCTTTTAATAAACCCTGATTGAGTCACAAAAGTCTGTTGCAGCTCTCTAAACCTGGCAAAATTGGGGTTTTGATGTGTGTATAATGGGCAGCATGGTGGGGTCACACACTGGTGATCAGCCCTGCTCATGCAGAGGCCGGGAAGGACAGTGGCGAGGGGCTGGTCCTGCCCATGGAACAAGGTGGAGAGGAATGGACTAAAATGGGCCAGGTCTGTGTCATACCAAGGGTTTTTATGTTTTAACATTTACAGGAATTTCTCTTGGCCAACCAAAAGAAAACAAAAGGGAAACAAAAAAAAAATAGTGAAGTGTTTTCAGTGAATTGACTAGTTCCCCTGATGTCAGAGAGAAGCTGATGAATAAAGCTGCAAAGTCTGAAGGATACGTGCTTGACTTCTGTGCATGCTGCGCACATCTGTGTCCCAATGTCAACGGAGACGTGCCTGACACTATATTTTATGGGTTAAAGATTAGTGATACCAGGCTATAGGTACAAAAAACCCCTGGTGAAATATGAGTCCTTAGGGTAGAAGGGAATCTGAGGCAGTTGACATAGAGATGTAATCTTCCTTTTCCTGTTGCAGGATATACAGCCTTAATTTTAGGGTTTCTTTTGTAGTTTAAGGCAATCTGTATTAAAAGCTGACAATGAATGTACTCTAATCTAGTGTAGAGGGCTAAGTATGATACTAGATACAGTGGGAGGGCTGTACAGGATTTTGGGAAAAGGGAGCTGAATCTGTATTCTGTTTACTTGAAGGGGAGCCCTGGACATAGATAGAGACTGAGGAATGAGATGCTGGAAAGCAGCGCTGCAGAAAGGGACCTGGGGGTGCTGGTCCATGGCAAGTAGAATGTGAGCCAGCAGTGCCCTGGCAGCCAGGAGAGCCAGCCCTGTCCTGGGGTGCATCAGACACAGCATCACAGCTGGGCAGGGGAGGGGATTGTCCTGCTCTGCTCTGAGGTGGGGCAGCCTCATCTTTAATATTCTGGGCAGTTTTGGGTGCCACAGTATAAGACAGATATAAAGCTATTAGGGACCATCCAAAGGAGGGCAATGAAGATACTGAAGGGCCTTGAGGGGAAGCTGTGTGAGGAGTGGCTGAGGTCACTTGGTCTGTTCAGCCTGGAGGAGACTGAGGGGAGAGCTCACTGCAGTTTCAACTTCCTCATGAGGGAAAAAGGAGGGGCAGGCACTGATCTCTTCACTCTTGTGACTTGTGACAGGACCTGAGGAAGCAGCATGAAGCTGAGTCAGAGGAGGTTTAGGAAGAAGGTTTAGGTGTATTAAGAAAAGATTTTTCACCCAGAAAGTGGTTGAGCACTGGGATAGGCTCCCCAGGGAAGTGGTCACAGCACCAACCTGACAGAATTCAAAGAAGTGTTTGGACAATGCTCTCAGGCTTATGGTGTGACTTTTGGGATGTCCTGTGCTAGGCCAGGCACTGGACTTGATAATCCCTGTGGGTCTCTTCCAGCTCACCATATTCTGTGATTCTAACAAAAAGATTTGAAACATATGCAGAATTTTTTAATCTATTTTATGCATAATATAAAGGTTGTAACTTGGGTTGGAAAAGACCTTAAAGGTCACCTAGTTGCACCCTCCCCCCAACCTTTGCCTGCCCCTACCATGATCAGGGATAGTTTTCACTAGAGCAGGTTGTTCAAAGCACCATCCAGCCTGGCCTTCAGCACTTGTAGGGATGGGGCATCCACAGCTTCTCAGGGTAACCCATTCCATTGTGTAACCACCCTCACAGTAAGGAATTTCTTCCTGATATCTAATCAAAACCTACTCTTTTCAGTTTAAAGCCGTTCTCCCTTTTCCTGTCACTCCATACCCTTGTAAAAAGTCCCTCTCCAGCTTTCTTGTAGGCCCATTCAGATACTGGAAGGATGCTGTAAGCTCTCCTTGGAGTCTTCTGTAGACTGAATAACTCCTCTCTCAGCCTAGATAACATCTAAAAATAACAGAAATCTTTCAGTGTAGCTGTTTTGAAACAAAATTATTTAGAACCTGAGAATTAATGTCAATGCAGAATTTATTTATTTCAGGTAATTCACAGTAGTTAAATCTACCAAGTAGATTTAACCGTGAGGTTTTATTAATAATATAAATATAAATATGACATAAGATTGTCTTTTCCTGAAAGTTATATATTCCCCACTGGTAAGACTCGGGAGCTCAGGCATATAGAATGTGGCATTAATTTATCAGTCCCTTTCCATTAGCATTAGGAAATAGTGGAATAAAGAATGATGTGATTCAGTGTGATGCTCTGACCACAGCAATGCACTAGATGGCACTGTTGGTTTTAGTTTTACTGCTGCCCCTTCTCGGGAACTTGTCTTAATTAGCTCCTTTTGAAAACAAACATGCTGTTTCAACAGAGGGTCAGTGTACATTGTTCTAGGCTGCTGCTTTTATATTTATAGCCATGTAATCAATATGTTGGAAGGGTAATTAATTTTTAACTTCAAGCCAATTGTAGATCAAATGCCACTAGAGTTGCTGGGTGGAGACAGTTTAATTTCCTTTGAAGCAGTGATACTGATTAGCTGTAAAGGGTTTGCAGTGAGTTGTTGGAAATCCAGAAGACCTTTTGCTTTGAAATACTGGTGTTAACTTTAAAGTAACACCCTCACTGTGATACAGATTAATGAGCTGGGGCATAATTCTGATAAAGTTCCACTCATGTACTTGCTGTATTTTGTCCTGTCAATTTCTATTTCAAAGCAGCTTTATTTGCTTTGACTATTCTGTTCCTATCAAAGGAATGGTACAAAGTAAGCATTAAGTTGATCAAACTGACTTTCTGCTTTTTATCCCTGTTCTCTCATTATCTGTCTTTGGGGACTCTAGAGGCCCATGGCTAAGGATGAGATGTGACCATCTGTACTACAGCACATAGGAAGGATGGCAGGAGAAGTTGGGGTATTTTTTGAAATCTCTCCAACCCATGCTTGTCAGACATGCTGGTGTCCTGGCCTCCTGTCCCTTTCTCCTATTGTCTAGGACAGCTTTCTGCCTTTCAGGCTCCTTACTTGGAGATGCTTGCTAGCTTTCAGTGCTTCTTCAGTGCTTTCAGCCCGTCCCCTTGATGTGTCCTTATCCTCTGAGCTAACCTTCCTTGATCATATTTTCATCTGTTCACTCTTTCATCTTCTTCTTTGTCTCTGTTCTTCAACATTCAAGCAAACTGAAATCTCAGTTCTCATCTCCCTATCCCTGTCTTACAACTTTAACACCTTCCTTCTCCTTTTTGTAATCAATAAATGAGCCATTTTCATGGATAGGCTATTGATCACTTCTCTGGCTGTTTGGATTCCTTCTGATCTTGTGTCTTTGCTTTCCATTACATAAAAAATTCAGGCTCTAAAAAATACAGGCATTGACTATCGAGTCTTGGGCAAGTCTCAGAGCCTTTCTGCTGCCCTCATCTTTGTTGATCTCTTGGCTGACTTTTGATACTTTGATCGTTTAATTGGATTTCAGGCTGAGTAAAACCATGGGCACTGGTTTAAGCTGAAATTAAACTTTTGTTTAGTCTAACATTTAAAAATAAGGTCAATTTCAAAACAAAAAAATATTTCTGTTTCTCTTAAAAAAGCCAGCCTCTTGTATTTTTAAGTTTAAACTTAATTAAATTAATTTAATTCAGTCTGGTCTGAGCAAATATTTCTGTCCATTTAAGTCATACTTTTGAGTAAATCTTATCAATTAATAGAACTATGTTACTGAGCTGTGCTACAAATGTCTCTGATTTCTGCTGGAACTGAGAATAGCCCTCAGAATAGATGGACACAGCCATCAGATATTGAGACTTGTCAGAATTTTAACCTTTTCAGGAAGACAAAACATCATAATTAGGAAAATGATCAGCAGAGGTTATGGTCCACACTATTACATTTTCTGTCAGAAATTAATATTGTGACTAATAAAGACAGGACTGCAGTTACTGCAGCAGACTGCTCTGTAGACTGTAGCCAACAGTTGTTTGTAAGATATTAGATTAAGATCATGGAATTTATTCTAGTTTTGAGACAAACTAGAGATGGATATATGCAGCATACAAGAAGACTGAAAACTCAATTATCATAACCACAAGAACTGAAAAGAAAAATCTGTGCTGTCTTCCTGTCTGCCGGTTCTACAGGATCAATTTTTCCAGTGATCTTAGCCACAGTGCTTCAGAGTAGTACTTTTGTCAAATCTGGCCATTTTGGGGGACGGTAGGGTGGCAGAAGAACATATCCCAATGTATTTACAGTAGAGGGAGCTGATGTTCAATGCACATGCCTGTGAGTTTTAACTGCTGTGCCAGTCTTTGTTATGCCATTACCAGTGCGTGTGTAAGCACTGCTGAAGAAATAACTTCTCTCAGTTCTCTCTCACGAGAGAACCTCATGCCTTTCCCACTGGCTGTATTCTCACAAAGTTCTCTGTCAGGGTCAGTGGCCTCAGAGAGCACTTCTTAGGAGACACCTCCCAGGGCCCTTGGCCATTTTTTCCATGCATCAGGTTTGACACGAGGCAGAGAGTGGCAGGAGTGTTGGTATAACATTGCAAACGTGGAGCCTCAGTGTGTCTCTTCCCTTACCTACTCGAGTCTAATGTTTCCATCTTTCCAAATATCATAACTTCCTATTACACCATGAACAATGTCTCTATTGTGCTCTTAGCTTAGCTCTGCCTCCCGAATCTGGCCTGTCTTCTGCCTGACCCATCCATGAATAAGTACTCAAGAAATTCCTTTTGGTACAACTCCTTTTTTAGAAGCCAGAGATCTATCATTTATTGGTATTGCCTGGCTGGATTATGCAGGTCATTTAAAGTTAATGAATCAAAGTTAGTTAAAATAGAGACAAAGGAAGTGTGAAACCACTAAATACATATGTATTTAAAAATATGTATTATGAAAAATGAATGTAATATGCTTTTAATGCAGGCTAAGGGATGAAGGATTAGGGTTCCAGTAACTTGAGTTCCTGTTCCTGGCTTTGCTGTAGCTCTTTGGTTAAAAGTTGTCGTCCTGACTGCAGTGGTTCAACTAAAGTAATCACAAAAGAACGAGTTAGGGGAGGGACATATCTCAAGACAAAAGTAGGATATAGACTTATAAAAAAGAGGATTCAGTATACTGCAGACCCATCCAACTTGTTTGACCAGAAAGATCCTCAAGCAAGTCATTTATTTGCCTTGTTCGCACCTAGAGCCACATTTCTCAATCTGTTTGTGGGAAAAACCTCTAAGCACGTAATGTGCTGTAGTACATTGTTTGTCCAGGCAACTTGGGTCGTATTATTGGTGACTTAATTTAGCTGTGAGCAACACAAACGCTGACCTAATCACTCTATAAAGTGGTACATTTTGAGAGTACCCACGCTTTAGAAGTAAAGAAATAAAGATAGACTGGGAAGAACCAGCAAGAAGAAATATGTTAAGAAAATAAAGGCTAAGACTGAGGGATGAAATGAACTTTTAAATCTGAGAAAAAGAGATTAAGATGGGGCATCTTTGCTTAAATTTTTTCTGTAGGTTACCTGACAGTTGTTAGTTGGCTATGTAGCCAGTGTTGGGGGCAAAAAGAAGGATATAGGTCTCATACTGAGTAAGAAAGATTTAGAAAAGAAATCCAGGAGAACATTTTGCACTATACAAATAATGAAACCTTGAAATCCTTGTAGCTTGTACAGGTGAGTTTTTAAAAGAAAACATTAGACAAATGTTTGCCAAGCTTAAGTGTGTTCACCCTATCTTAGTGACATGGGTTGGACCAAATAATCTCCTGACATGTCTTCCAGCCCTGTATTTTTGTGCAGGTGCTTTGAAATGTATTTATGAAAAGCACTCTCTCCAAACTAGGCAGTAGTGTTCATTATAATAAAGGAAAACTCATATCTCCAAAATTAGTTCTTTCTGCTAATTCTCTGGTCAGCTTTTCTCCTCAGGCTTTGGCACTAGGCATTATCATAGCAGGCTGAAATTTTTATTAGCTGTTTAATCAGAGGAGTGTTTGATTAGAAGCATCATGAAAGGAAACAGGGAGGCTTTTATGATGGCATTTCTACATTTTCAAGTATTTCCTAATCACAAATAATTTTCCTAATAATTTCCTTAACAATTCTTCCTAAGAGTGATTGATTTTTGAGCTGTATGCCATGGTCTGCATTACTGGTTAATACCTTCGTGTTGAACAGTGTACTGATGTTAGCTGATCACACAGGTAGGATGGATTTGATGCTTTTTCAACAGCTTTTTATCAGTTTTCCCTTGTCTTGAGGTTAAAAATGACTGCAGGCTGAGGAACATCTCTCATATTCTCTAAGTGTAGCTTGGCTCTGTGAGAAGATGTGATATATATCCAGTCTGTACCTGAAGAAAACCCACTGTACAACATAAGTGTCTGCATTTGTGGATGCCTTTCACATACATGAGAAACACAACATTGGCACAGCAAAACATAGACAAGCCAAAGCAGCAGCCCTCCTTGTTCAGATCCCCTGTATCTGACAGCTTACTGCTCAGTTCTGCTTTACTACTGAACAGAAGTTCCCTTGCAACTGTGCAAATCTGTCACTTTATGCTCAGATATTTGGAAATTGCAGTACATCTGGGAAGTGAAAAAATGCTGGGAACCGTTTCAGATTTTGCAGTCAAGCACTTCAAACAGATGGCTTTTTTCCAGAGAGAGCTCTTCCAGCTTTTAAAATTACTCTTCATAAAATTTGACCTGGCTATTTAGGGGCATTAGTAAGAGTGGTGGAGAGGAGTGGCATTAAACTTGTAGAAAATAATGTTGGGTACCTTGAACAGTAAAATGCTTGGATTTTCTTGCAGTCTCTGATTTCTTGATTGTGGCTTAATGTAGCAATGATGGACAAAGTTTCTGTATTCTCATTCAGGTGATAAAGGAAGTTTGGTGGGTTAGATTTTTTGTCTTTTTGTTTTTTTTTTTAATTGAAATGAGACCTTCTTGATTTGAATGCAGGTTGAAAATACCAGAGTGTTGATCCTGTATGTTGTACTTTATGAATGAGTCATGAGTCTGTTTTATACTATCTGCTTGGCAGACTAGTACAGAAGCACAATATGAAAAATATGGTCTAAGCGAAGCATTTCATTAAGCAAAGACATTTGTTATTGGCTTTTCAGTATGGACCATTAACCTTCATGGACGCTACTTTCCCTGCAAAGAAGTTACTATTTTAACACCATTCACTGTTTTATGCAGTAAAATATATAACTACATAAATTTTACGGTAAGTACTATAAGGACTTTGGAAGGGGAGTCTTGGGAGAAGTGCTGTGTCAGTAATGATTTGTTCATCACAGTAGTAATAATATAAACATATTGTTTATCACCATCCAGACCTTGTCTTCCTATTTAGAATTATCTACAGAGAATAATATTGGCTAGGTTTTTATACACAGACCCTCCATGTGATGATGCCTTCTTGGTAGTGTGAAGATACTAGAGGCAGGAACCAGGACAAAGTATTTGGCAAATCAGTTTTGGCAGACAGATGAACCCTCAAGTACTGCAGAGAAATGTAGTTTCTGACAAATAAGCCAAAATCAGTTTCCCTTGAATCAAACTCAGCTTTCAGAAAACCTATTTTAAGGTGCCCAGAATGGCTAATAGAAAAGAATTCCCTGCATTTATCCAAAGGAATTGGCAGATACATTTTGAAGCTCCTAGATATATGACATAGATTTAAACACATTTTAAAATAATTTACTTTGGATTTTTGTGATGGTTGTAAGAAAACCCTGCTGATACATATTAATAATAAGATTCCTAGCAAATGTATTTTATCACTTATTTTGCAGATGTACAGGTATTTTTTCAGGATATTTTTGAATAAACTTAATATTCATAAAAAGAAGAACAATAGTTCTGATGTGGATGCCCTTTGTTTACCTGCATTTCACGCAGCAGCCCAGGTTACACCTTTCAATGAGGTAAGTTTGCTTTCCTCACTTCAGTGACAGGATTCATGGGAACTGCATGGGCCGATGATTTTTTGTCCTCTTCCCATCTGATTCAGAGCTACTGTTTGAAAATTCTGACAATAGCTGCAACAATTTGGTGCTCAATGGAGGACTCAGCAGTGCTGAAGCGTTTTTACAATTATTGAGCTATTGACCTTTGAGGGAAATGTTTCAATGCTGTTGCAGTTCTTGTGGCCGTGTGGCAGATATATCACATAGGCACAGCTAGTGATTTCATACCCCAGGTGATTTCAATAGACACGTTTCCAGTAACTGACAATGAATGAAGAAGCTATTAATTTAATTACATTTCTCTACAAAATGCAAAAGTCACATGGTGAAAGTGTTTTTAACTTCTGATGATGGTTGTCATTCCTGCAGCAGTCTTCTCTTCTAACGTTTGCTTGAAGAGACTGATAACATGCAATTGGAGTTGGATGTGACTCACTCCTTGTTATGTTCCACTTGCTGATGAGGGTGAATGTATTGTCACATCTTCCCATGTGTTTGCCATCAATTCCCTCCCAAGAGCTCCAAGAGGCTGCAGCCCCACTGTCTTTCTTAAATTGCCTTTATTTTATGTTGAGCCACACAAGATAAAGAATATACCACTGTTGTCTGGAGGTCTTTTTTTCTTCCTAATTAAACTTCTAACTCTATTTTTAGCATTTGAATTCAGTTTTGTCACACTTGCAAAGCATGCCAACTGCCCCAGTGAGCTGCAGCCTCCTGGCAGCTGAGGTGTCCATGTTTGGTCATGCACCCTAAAGTTTTTGGCAATAACACTTTTCACATCCTAATGGAGGATATTCAACTGTCATTTGTGCCAGAGAGGGTCTCAATGTGCGCTTGATAATTAGAACCTGGCAAATGTTAATGCATGGTGTTTGTAGGAATGCACAGAGCCTCAGAGGCCCAAGAAAGGATGACTGCACTGTTAAATTGTAATGAATGTAAGAAAATGTTTGGCAGATAGTGATGAACCTCCAAACACCACTGGGCTGCATCAAGATACCTACTACTGAAACACAAAAGCACACCAGAAACCAGAGGGTCTCCCTGGGCTGAATATGGCAAGGATTTACCTTCTGCTCAGGGTCTTTCCCCAGGCATTGTGTGTAGAGAGAAGGCTGCTGGCTCTTGAAAGGAAAGCACCAAAATTAATAGTAGCAGCAGCCAGGGAAGCAGATTTTCTTGCAAAACAGAAATATTTTCTCTCCTGTACCCCAGGAGTGGCTACAAGTGCTTAATCTTAATCAGAAAGTCTCTTTTGGTATCCTCACTGGAAGTAAATGCACCTGTAGTGTTAGCAGGTGTATGGGGATTGCAAAAGGAAAATTCAGGTTTAGTGTCAGAGCTCAGCTCTGGCGTGAGAGACTGACTTCCACTGGGCTGGTGTCTGTTGAGTCAATAAAGTTGTTTTGAGTTCTCCCTGCTGTCTGTGAGATCACAATTTCTTGTAAATGTTTTTACTAATCAGTTTGGCACAATCCTAAGATTTTCTGTGTCTTTCTTTCATGCTCGGAATACTCAGTTCATGACCTATTTGTTAAAAAGAACGGAAATTGGAATTTTCAGGAATACATGTTTTGCTTAGTGAGTAAAACACCTATTATGATTTCTATTTCATTTATCTGCTATGACCCTTTCCTCTGATATAGTATTATGGCTGACTCCCAGAAATGAAATTTCTGAAGGGAAAGTTTAATCTTTAGGCATAAAATTATTTTGAGGCCCCTTTGCAGTTTCTCACCTGTGCTGTTTTTGCTGCTGCAACCTCATAATTTATTTACATGAAGCATGTAGCTCTCTTCTTCATGACTGATTTTAACACCAGAGACAAAAAATTAGCAATATGCTAAGGCTTAGCAGCCCAGTGCTACTCTATGCCATTTTCCTTTGTTTTGGAAACCTTTAATATTCTTGGATATATTAAAAACCATCCTTAACAGAGGCAAGTTACTCTCAGTGGATTAAAAATCTTCCTAAATAGAGGCAAATGACTCTCAATGGTTGAGTTAACAGTGCACTCAAAAAGCTGATGTGAACTCAACAGGAAAATTTCTGTGGGGTGAAGATATCCCTCCCTATTTTTCAGTCTCTTGGCCTCTGTGTAGGGTATCTGTTATGCAATGTTTTCACCATGGGCCCCATCCACTGTTAATATTCCTGCAGTGGGAAGCCTGCCAGTGTAAGTCAGCTGCAGATCTGCTGCAGTGTGTACCTGGTATAATCAAACTTACTGGGATGAAAAACTGAGCATGGGAAGCTTGTGATTCTCTTGACCCTTTCAAAAATGCAATATACAGCATCCCTGAGAAATCATGAGAAGTAATCAGAGGAATGTGTTACAAATCTGGTATTTAAGTTCAGACCATCATTTGACTGTGTGTTACGCTGGTTTAGGTTGAAGATCCTGGTATTAATAGCAGATTGTGTTAAAACCTTGGAGATTTTTTACTGACTTTTCAGGGAAATCCTGAAAATTTATTGGAAAGTAAATGAAATATAAATAATTAGAATAAAAAATGGATCAGTCTTGTGACATAGCAGAATGTTTTCATTCTTACCTACTATTTTCAATGCCTTTTTCATTGAATAAAACAATATTTAGGATTAGAAGGGATCTGTGACGATCATCAAGTCTGAACTTTTCCCTCAAATATACTTTGAAGTGAAACTGAGCATATGTATATTTTGCTAAGAAGTAAATGTGTCTGGAGAAAATGTGTTTTCATGTAGGGTTTTCCTCATATTTTGAAATGACAAGAGCATATAAATGCTGTTTTTAATCAGTTGAGATCACAGAATTAACTAGGTTTGAGATCGTTGAGATCAAGTCTAACCTATGACCTAACACCACTTTGTCATCTAGACCATGGCACGGAGTGCCACACCCCAGTCTTTTCTAAAACACCTCCAAGGACAGTGACTCCACCACCTTCCTGAGCAGCCCACTCCAATGCCCAATCACTCTCTGTGGAGAACTTCCAACCTAAACCTCCCCTGGCCCAGCTTAAGACTGTGTCCTCCTGTCCTGTCTCTGGTTCCCCGGGAGAAGAGACCGACCCCCACCTGGCTGCAGGCTCCTTTCAGGTGGCTGTAGAGAGCAACAAGGTCTGTCCTGAGCCTCCTCTCCTCCAGGATAAACAGCCCCATCTCCCTCAGCTGCTGCTCACAGGGCTTGTGCTCCAGACCCTTCACCAGCCTTGCTGCCCTTCTCTGGACACGCTCCAGCATCTCAGCATCCCTCCTAAACTGGGGCCCAGGGCTGGGCTCAGCACCCACAGCAGCCTCACCAGTGCCAAGGGCAGGAAAGCAATCCCTCCCTGCTCCTGCTGGCCACTCCATTTCTGATCAAACCCTGGATGCCACTGGCCTTCTTGGCCACCTGGGCACACACTGGCTCATAATCAGCCTGCTGTCAACGAGATGGTGTGCATTGAAATATTTTGGAGTGAGTTAAGTACAAAATGTTCCCCTGAGATAAAACACTGTGGAAATAAGCTTGTAGGGTCTGACTTAGAGTGGCACAGGACAGTGTGCATTGCAGTGTTTGTGGGGTACCCACTTAAAATACTCTTCACAAAAGGAAACTTGTGAATTCGGTGGGAGACATCTCATGTAACTGGGAGGAAATGTGTGGAGAAGGGTGAGGCTGGCTCCTCTTGCTCCAGAAGAACCAAGAGCCCCGTGGATTTTTCTCTTCAGGTGTCACAGATACAAAACACCTTGCAGGCATGAATCACAGGATGGATGACTCTGTGTGACACAGATTCAGGTACTTGAAATTTCTCGTGGATCATGACTGATTAGGGACTTGGATACCAAACAATGTTGGGCCACGCAGGTACTCCTTATGATTGCTAAATTCCAAGCTTCAAATGCCACCCCAACTCTAAGGGCATCAAGAATTGTAAGGGTCTGCATGGGTACAGCCTGTGGTTAGGCAAGAGGCTTCCTATTCAAACAGACTATGCCATAGTTGTTGATCACAAATATTCAGCATCTTTCTCTGATGTAATAATGCCTAGGAGGCTGATGAACTGTGTGTTTGATTTATTGGTACACTCTGTATTTTTAGGTTTTGGAGGTTTTTTCCCATCTCTTCCACAATTCCACAGGTCGCTCTTCCCATTTTAGTCAGAAAAAGCATATGGACAGACTTGTCAGTTTAACAGTCAATGTGAACAGCAATTAGAGCACTAGGAACTTAAAGTATTACAGTAATTCATTTTAATAACATGTTTATTCAGTCATAACAACAACTATAAACATAAGTACCATTCAGCTCTTTGCAGATACATGAACTTACTAACATCAAATCTTTACCAGAATCACATATTCTTACAGGTGTCCCAGACACAACATTAACTTTATTAAGCAAAAGTTCATAAATAGTAAAAATGTCCTCTGTTTCACATTGCAGCGTTCCTCAAGCATGTACGTACAAGTTTGGAGTAACTTCTCCAAATCTATGTGTCATAAACTTCCTTAGCTGTTTTAACAACCATAGAGATGATTTTTTTTGCCTGCAGCAAAGCCTTTTGTCCTTGAGCAATCTACAATTAGTATCACTCTCAGCAGACATGAAAGTTCATTTCTGAAATGAAAGTGGTGATGAAACACAATACAATATTATCTGCTCATAGCTTGCCTACACACTCTGCCCTCATTATAAATCTTTCAGTTATAACACAGTCTCCCAAGACCAATATATCTCCCTTATATCAGTTCTTTATCTGCATTACGTCTCTTTGAAGATCTTAAAATGGTTGGCCTGCAGCAATGGAGATATTATACTTAGGGTGGAGTGTGTTTACAGTCAGTTCTTTTCCTTTTTAATATTTACACAGGATTTCTTAAGGTTGCTACAGTTTATGAATCATGTACATTGACATACGTTTTCTGAAATGTTCACAGTGCAGTATTTTGTGGCCTAACCAAACTTTGTAAATGTCATTAAAAATAAACTTTTTTTTAATATAAAAATAGAATACTTTATGTGTTTACACCAGCAAACCCAGTTCTATCCTATTCTAAACAAACTATACAGTAGTATGCACAGAATTCCACAGGAACAGAAATGACATGTGATGTTGCCCTAAAGTGATAGTACTCTTCCCTAATGAATAGAAGTTTTATTTACTATCTCTTTTGAAAATTGTTTCTCTGGTCATAACTTAGCATTAAAAGTAGATAATTCACTGGGTTGTGTGATCCAAGAAGAGAGTAAAGAGGGCCTAAAGCCATTTCTTCTTTTGATCAGTCTTCTCTGCTCTTCAGGGCTGGTATGAAGAAGTTAGTGATATGCCTGCTTACGGTGGTGTCTTTTTAGGTCAGGGCTGCCTGCAACACCTCTGCTCCTTACTCACCTTTGTCAGTAGCTTCACCCAAGGGTAGGTGGCAGAGCTTCAGCTACTCACCAAGTGACTCACCAGACAGCAGCCTTCAAGTTTTAATTCTCAGAGCGATTCATTGTTTATTGAAAGAAAGGAGGCTTTTCATTTTTCAGCAAGACATCTGTTGCTATAGACTGTTTGACTGAAATGGTTGAATGTTGGAATAATGTTGACACTAGGAATGCTTTAAGCTAGATGATTTTCCCTTTGTTTTTTTGTACCGTCTGACTGTACCAGAGAACTGGTAAAATGTAGAATTAGAGAATCATAGAATGGCCCAGGCTGGAAGGGACCTTGAAGATCATATAGATCCAGCCCCTCTGCTGTGGGTACATTGATGAATGTTGAAAAATCCAGGGATGGGGCATCCACAACTTCCCTGGACAACATGTTCCACTGCATCAGCACCCTCACAGTAAAGAATTTTTCCTCTATATTAAATTTAAACCTACCGTCTGTCAGTTTAAATTCATTCCACCTTATTCTGTCACTTCATGCCTTTGTAAATAATCTTATTCCATCTTTCCTGCAAGTTCC